>JBAJNP010004930.1:340-31099 GCA_036877545.1 Yasuhikotakia modesta | reverse complement strand
CCAGGCTGGGAGTTTTTAAAAGCCTCAGGAATCTTTTGCAGGTGTTTAGAGTTAATTAGTTGATTCAGATGATTAGGTTAATAGCTGGTTTAGAGAACCTTTCCATGATATGAAATTTTTTTGAGATAGGAATTTTGGGTTTTCATGAGCTATATGCCAAAATCATCAATATTAAAACAATAAAAGGCTTGAACTACTTCAGTTGTGTGTAATGAATCTAAAATATATGAAAGTCTAATGTTTATCAGTACATTACAGAAAATAATGAACTTTATCACAATATGCTAATTTTATGAGAAGGACCTGTATATAATTTAGAGGGCAAAAACACCCATGTGCCCAAGGGGGTGCTAGAAAAAGGATCTGAACCTAGATCTCCAGTGTTCAGCAATGCCAGGCTAACTGTAACTGTTGCAGATTTATTAGAGTTGTCGTACAAACAAGGGTCACACAATAGTAAACAGGAATGGCGAAGGCAAAGCAGATTGTAAACAGTAAACAGGCAACGATCGGGGCAAGCAGCAGAGTAAATTGTTAAACGGGCAAGGGTTGCAGCATGCAACAAACAATAGAGTAATACAAGATACAGGCAAGGGTTGGGGCAGGCAGCAAACAGGGTAATCTAGTGAACAATCAGGGTAATAACAGGGAAGGAACACAGGGAAAACACAGGGAAAACACTCGGAAATGTATGCAGGGCAAAACAAGACTTCACAATGAACAGGTGGGAAAACACAGTTTATATATAGTCCATAATGAGGTTTACAGGGAACAGGTGAGCGATGAGGGGGAGTGCAGGACCAGCAGAAGCACTGTGACAAAACAGTGTGTATGCTACTGTGGGAAAATAAAATTAAGAGTCACTTCTAAATCAGCTGACTCCCCTTCACCCCCTCACTGTAATAATGAAGACTAAAGGAATGTAAATTGCATTGGGCATTCCAGGTGATAACCAGTAGATAACCACCTTTTGATGCCCCCTTCCTGAGAGTGGTTGACCATTTGCTCAGGATTCCCGAGAGCAATGACCGGAACTAGGGTCGGGGGTGATTACATCTTACATGCTTTGTTGTCACCTTAGTGCTTTGTTCTCCATTTTGAGGGACCGCCCCTCAAAATGGATATAAATGTGATGTATGTTAACTTTAGTTGGACTTGATGACTGCAGCGCCCGAGCAGCTTTATTGTAGATCAAATCAGATGATTCTTTATCTGATTTGATCTACAATAAAGACTACTGCTCAAGGAAATCCAAGTCTCCTGGTCTTCGCTGAAAAAAGTTTCCAACACTACCTTAAGTCAAGATGATGATGACCAAACTTGTCCATATCAGAAAAATGTCCTAGGGAGATTTTGAAAAAGCAGGTATTTCAGAAAAACTTTCATGATGAAAATGATGTAATAGGGTGCGTTGAAATCATCATGAGCCAAAAACGTACAAGTTAAAAATGACAAACACAAACACAATTAAGAGTCTAAACTGTTGGTGGTCACAGAGGGTTTAAGGTAGAGAGTTCAAATTTGCTATGGTAACATTTCAGACTGTCTGTCTGCCAAACAACTTTTTTTACCATATGGTTCATTGGGCTGCTATCGGTATTTGTGTATTTGTATGTATTATGAAGATTTGCAGCACATTTCTGTTTTTGCAGCACGTTTCTGCTTTTGCAGAGCATTGAGCTCTCTCGGTCATCGTAAATTTCTCCTTGTTATCAACAAATTGCAAGAAGCAGAAATACAAAACATGCAGAATACAAAACACAAAAGTAATTGTTTATGGACATTACTGATTATGTGCAAAAGTTGCAACTCTAACATATGGCCTAGGAGACATTTGAAAAAGGAGTTTACTTAACTCAAAAAGATGGACAGGAACTATGATTGATAATGACAAATTTGGTATCATTTGGTATTCTGCATAAGACATAGAGTCTAAATAATTCAGACACATTCGCTATAAGAAATTGTATTAATTTTGTTATTTCTTTTGACCACTAGGTCAAAAACCTAGGTCACAAACTTTGCAGGTATTTGTAGAGCATGTTCCCAATAAACCATACCAAGTTCCGCAAAGATATTCAAAATCTATGTTCATCTTATGTTCATGTTCATATTGTAAAATATTTCATTAGAAAATTGTCTTCTGTTACAAAAATTCAAAATGGCATGCCTCCAGGATTTAGAAGAGACCACTCTTATGCTTGTAGGCCAATGTTTTTAAAAGTTATAGTAAAATGATTCTTTATCTTAGTAATTTTCCTTATCTCTGGACCAGAGATTTCATATCTTATGTACCCTAAGGTCATGCCAGTTTCATAAGGACACAGCCACATGTAAATTTTTGCATGCTTTTTGTTGAATATTATTGGCTGGTGTATCAAAAGTTTTTAATAACTATTTGTCAGACGTGTGCCTAGATGCTGCATATTTTCAATCTATCATCAATCATCCATCTATCCATGTGTATCTAGTGAAGCCCTTTGTTGGAGCATGTTTCATAGAGACTGCTTTTACACTGCTTATAATGCACAGATCCAATCTTTTGACTATGTCCAGTGTATGTCCATACTTTAAGTAATCTCCAGGCTCCACTGACTTACATCCATGTTTGGACATATACCATGTACACCAGCTGCAAAATTATGGTGATTAACACTGTTCCAGAATTGTGACATAATGGAAGCATTTCCATGGGCGCAAACTGTGCTTTCACTAGTTTTATAATCAATTGAAATCATCACAAATTATTCATTAACATTTTTGTGTATATTTGACCTTTTGTTTACGTTTACTTATATGTAATATGTATTGTATGTATGTGTAATATATGTAGTGTGTTAAATGTATTTATTATATGAATAAATTAAAGAGATGTTAGGCTTTCATTTGTGCACATAACAAAAACCTATCTGACTGAGGTTCTTTAACAGGATTTTGCCTAGTATGTTTCTACAAACAACAGATGGCACTGTTTTCAACAACCTCAAAGCTTTGAATGTTTTCCCAAAACAGTAAAGGGAAAGCTTCAGTTTATCAGTTTTTTTTATTTTGTTTATTTTGAAAATGTTTAAAAAACATGCATATCTGCCGGCTGTTTCTGACAATTCCTGTTTCTTTTGGACAAGCATGCAAAATGACTTATTTTTGTTCTCTGGTGAATTGCCATAGCCCCCAAAACAAACAGTCATTGTTTCAGGTGGGAAGTTTTTTGAAAAGTTGCATAAAAGCAACAGAGAAAAACTGTAATACTAAAGTGATATACATTGCAGTCAGGAACGAGGCAGAGGCGAGCGGATCCATATGCAGACAGGAATGTCCCAGGTAAATCCAAAATGTAAACAGAGTATCAGACAAAAGGGCAGTCAGCATACAATCACAAAACCAGAAACAGTCCAAGGTCATAATACCAGAGAAAGCCAAAACAAAGAGAACACAAGGGAAAGACAATACTATGGATAAAACAACAATTCACAACTTACGTTTGCTGGGGCTCGGTTTAAACCTCACAGAAAACGTTTGAAATACTGAGTACAAAAATACCTCCTATCAAATGTTATGTTTTCAGTCTCATCAAAAATCATGTGACATACCGTGGAGGGAATCCATGATGTGGACCTCTGCAGCAAACTGCAGAGCAGGCGACTTGGGAGCCCACCAGGGTGGAGCAGGAACAGGGAGCAGAGACAAACAAACAGAGAGAGAGAGAGCCCTGGGGGCGTGTAAGTCACTGGGCACTACCACAGTGCAGGGAGCAGGAGCAGCCATCCTCACCACATGAGAATCTGTGACGTCAGCCATCTCCTCAGGTGGATGCTGCCCTCAGAGGATCTGAAGCATGAGCCTCCTCCTCTGAGGACTTAGAAGTGGTGTATGCAGCCCAGATGACCCACAGCGCTACTGCCAAAATTTGTGTTTCCCGTACAGGCAAGAACAGGATCTGCAACAGTTACTTGACAGGGTGGAGGAGCAGCGGCGGCTAGGACTTGGTTTGACTCTGGGACAACGGCTGTACCTGGGCTTGACTCGGGAAGGGCGGCCGTGATGGATGCAGGCCCTGATGCGGTGGCCATCTTGTCCTGTTGGTCGGGGAAGACGGCCATCTATACTGAGATATAGATTGCCACTATTTTCAAAAAGTAATATAAATAGCAGAAAATCCAGCTATTTTAACAGTGTAAATAGCATCCACCTTCTAGTAACACTTAGTGAAAATAACATATAGAAAAATGTATTTATTTGTATTTATTTTTTATTTATGACATTGTGAGAGAAAATATTTTTTTAACTTGTGTGTATTTGTTTTTTAATTTGTTTTCATGTCTCTATTCAGTCTTTATATTGCTCTTACGTCATGCACTGTTAAATATGAAAAGTAAATTAGATCAAAGAAGAAGATGAATGTCACAGAGACAAGCTACGTGGTTCAAACGATGGATCTGCAACACAAGTACGATGTTTTCGGGAAACAGTTGCGAGTAGTTAGTTAGTTATGCCGACGATGCATCGTACTATGGTGGTTAAGCAGCGAGCTATGTCTTTTAATAGCAATACAGCACTATATAAAATAAAGACATCACAAAGCAGTTCTAAACACTGTTGATTATCATCTTAATAATGAACAACAGATACGCTGTATAGACCAATAATAATACAATATTACACAGTAAGCACATCAGGTGTTTGTGTAATGCTATGGATGTGTATTGTTATGCATTTTTGGCACAACATATTTCTTGTGCCTCTCTGCCTCATAAAATAGATACTGCTGAAAATGTAAGTTCATGTATTTGCCTGCCACTCTTGGGAAACCAGTGTGGATATGGGAGCTAGTATGTCCTTGTTTCAGTGGCTGGTGGCAGAGCCTACAAAGATTACCAGCTCCTGAGAGCAGTATGTGCAAAGTATGATCAGGCTCTTTGATAAGAATGTCTCAATGACTTCCTTGGAGCAATAGAAGGAATTGAAAGAAATGGTATTGTTTTCACTGGCACAATAACAATTTCTTGTGTTAAAATGTTGCTATAACTGTTGTGTCTCCAGGAATTTTTCGGGGTGCTTGGCTAAGAGATCATTAATGCCTTTTCTTATTGGATCTGTCCAATTCTTGTTGTCCAATAAAAATGGCTTGGGCCATATACAACAAACAGTAATGGTGTAGACAGAGCAAATCGCTAATGTTAGACAGGCTGAGTTCGGGGCAGGCAGCAAACCAAAACACAGAGTCAACAAAGCAGAGTTATTCACAAAGGCAGGCAGCAAACCAGTAAACCGAGAGAGTCCAGGAAACAGGCAGGGTCACAGAGGCTCCTCAGGGCTGTATCTCTCCCAGTCGACCAGGTACTGTAGCCTTCCACCTCTGCGGCTGGAATCCAGAATAGGAAATGACCCTCTTCACCATCCACGATGAGGGGGGGAGGCCTCGAATCATTGATCCCCTCTAGGACCTCTTCCCTGTGGGGACCACCAGCAGGCTTGAGCAAAGAGACATGAAATGTGGGAGAGATACGGTGAGTGGAGGGCAATCTGAGTCTATATGACACTGGAGTGATTTGTTTGACTATTTGAGCCCACGTACCTGGGGTTAAATTTTTTGCAGGGGAGACGGAGATCACAGGTTGCCGGCCAGACCCATTGACCAGGGGCATATGGTGGGTTGGGTGTTCGACGTCGGTTAGCCTGTGCAGTGGTTCTACGGACAACCTCTCTACTTGTCCGTTTGACTGTGGGAGGTACCCTGAGGTGAGACTGATGTTAATATTTAAAATTTTACAGAAGGATTACCATACCCGGGAGGTGAATTGAGGGCCCCGGTCTGAGACAATATCCTCTGGTAGACCATAAAAATGGAAGACCGTGTCACAGAGTTTCTCTGCTATCTCGAACGCAAAGGGAAGCCCAAACGACACCCCTTGGAGAACCGGTCAACAATGGTGAGTATGGTTGTATTGCGTAGAGACGGTTCTCTGGGCATTCAGGAGGTGTCAATCCATTACGGAGCACCTTGTTGATGTCTGTGTCTATATCCCACTGTATAGGAGAAATTAACTAAAATTAGAATTCTCTGAACACTCTGCTTCATGTTTACAGGAAAGGTCATCAGCCTTCCCATTTTGGAAACCAGGACGGTAAGTTATGGTAAATTGAAAACGTGTAAAAAAGAGGGCCCATGACGATGATTGAGTCGTTTAGCTGTTCTCAGATATTCTACATTCTTATGGTCAGTGAGTGTTTAGGGGTGTTTAGAGCCCTCGAGCCAATGTCTCCACTCTTCAAATGCTGCCTTGATAGCCAACAGTCCTCGATTGCCTACATCATAGTTATGTCATGAAACGCCTCTTGAGCTCTCCAAAGGCCTGTCTGGCTGACTCGGACCAGGTAAGATGGGTTACTCCTATTTTTACCATGTCTGTCATGGGTGCCACCACTGAACTGTAGCCTCTGATAAATCTTCTGTAAAAATTCGAGAACCCCAAGAATCATTGTAATTGTTTAGGTTGAGCCCACATCTTCACAGCACTGACCTTCACATACCCTATGAAGGTGACGCTGGTGAGATGGAATTCACACTTTTCAAGCTTGGCATATAGCTGATGGTCAATCAGTCTTTGCAGGACCTCTTTCACATGTCTCTCGTGCTCTGCCATGCTGTTGGAGTAGATCAGGATGTCGTCAATGTAAACAATGACGGTTTTACCAGTGAGATCTCTGAATACATCATTAATGAACGATTGAAAACAAGCTGGACTGTTAAATAAGCCAAAGGGCATAACCAAATACTCATAGTGACCGGAACTAGTGGAGAAGGCAGTTTTCCATTCATCCCCCTCTGAGGAGGAGGACGAAATCCTCCTTCTTCATAGTGACCGGAACTAGTGGAGAAGGCAGTTTTCCATTCATCCCCCTCTGAGAAAGAGGACGAAGTCCTCCTTTTTTCTTCAAAAAGAAGAACCCAGCTGAGGTAGGTGAGGTTGAATGGCATATGAAACCTTTAGAGAGTTCTTCTTGAATGTAAGTATCCATAGCTTCAGACTCAGGCTGCGAGAAGGGAAAGATTCGTCCAGTGGGTATGGTAGCCCTGGGTTGCAGCTTGATGGCACAGTCCCCCGGGTGATGAGGTGGTAGTTCAGTTGCTCTCTTTCTGCTGAAGTCTTCAGCAAGACCCTGGTAGACTGGAGGCAAGCCCTCGAGCGGTTCTGCCTGTTCTGAGACAATGAGGTTAGTACAGATGGGTTGGTGAATGAGGCATTTTTCAGAGCAGTATGAGGACCATTGAACTATTTGTTGGGTGAACCAGGAAATGACCGGGTTATGGACCTAATGGGCTGATCGCAGTAAATGCACAGGCAGTTTCTCATTCTGAAGTCTCTCTCATGGGCTGTCTGGTGAATTCTGGTGAGTTGCATGAGTTCGGCTGAAGTCTCTGGGTACACAGAGGGCCTGGAGAGAATATCTGATCTGGGCATAGTAGGACTGGTGGTTTGAGGAGTGCGAGCTCGTAATACATTGTCCAGCTTAATGGTGATGTTGATAAATTGATCTAGCATTCTCCCCTTGTCACGACATGCCAGTTCAGATTGTAGGTGAGGGAACGATATCCTCTGTGGAACGATAGTTTTAGTGGTTCCTCATCCCAGCCTGCCTGAGCTGCCAAAGTGCGGAAGGTCAAAGCGTATTCAGCGCAGTCTTTTTCCCCTGTCTCAGTTCTAGAAGTTGTTCGCCGGCAGCGCGTCCATCACAGGAGTGTTGGAACACCTCACTGAAACAATCTAGAAACGTGGCAAAGGAGGGCCAAAAGCAGGACCATTAGTACTCTATATAGCTGTGGGCTGTATCTCTCAGTACCCATTAGTACCCAGTCGAGTGCCTTACCGGTTAGAAAGGAGCAGACGAATGCTATATGGCTTTGATCAGGTTATAGATGAGGTTGCTGCTCAACAAACAAGGAACATTGCATCAGGAAGCCCCTGCACTTGCCTGGAGAACCATCATATTTCTCAGGGAAAGCCAAGTGGGGTGAGGGAGCTGCAGCACCAGGAGGACATACAGGTAAAATAGGAGGGTTATTATTAGGTGGGTTTACAGAATCCAGGAAACAGGCGGGGTCACAGAGGCAGGCAGCTAACATTCAATATCCAGAAAACAGTCCAAGTCAAAACGGGTAATCCAACACAGAAGGAACGCATGGATTGCATGGCAATCTAGACTTCACACAGGTTTAATGCCGGGGGTGAGTATAAATACACAGGTTGATTGAGCAAACGGTCGCCAGCTGAAAGGGGCGTGGCCCAGGTACAGGGCCGAAGGGAATTTTAGTCCTTAGTTTTCCGGGGACGGATCCTGCTGGTGGTCAGCAGAGGGAGCCACAGGAACCGAGTTTGTGACATTTACATTACATTTACATTTATTAATTTGGCAGACGCTTTTATCCAAAGCAACTTACAGTGAATTCAAGGTACACATATTTTTTATCAGGACTTGGCTTCCCCTTGGATCGAACCCACAACCTTTTGCAGTGTTAACGGAATGCTCTACAAGTACAGGAAGGCCTGTTACCCACTCAGCTTAGTAGAGATGAAACCCCTCTTGTTCTGAGGTGTCTCTGATGAGTATCCAAAGGGGCACAGACCCTTTATCTCACCTTTTGGAATTGCTGTCAGAATTATATTCTCCTTTACTCATTTAATATAAGAAAAAAATTATATATGCACAATAAATAGCTCAATTACATTCAATTTGAATGAAATGCACTCACCCTCATCAAAGAAACATTACATTACAAACATTAAAGAAATATTACCTTGTTTCCTTTTTGCCTCTTCAGATAGGTCCTGATAAAAATTACCTCACTGACCTCTCCTAAAGGACACATCTCAGGGAAGAATTTATTTTGATAGCCTAGAAAGAACAACTGATATTAAAACAACAACCCACCTGTAACTAATCATGACTACTCTTTTACACTATTAACGATATGGTGAAGAACATATATACTGTAAAATACGTTTTCTTAGGCATTCCACAGTAAACAACTGCATTGACATACAGCCATGTGTAATGTTTTGTATTACGTAAATGTGGGATTACTGACACTGTATCGTCAAATAATGGTTATAGTCTATTATTTGTAGAGAACAGTAACTACATGCTGTACTGTGCCATTTTGTCATAGAGCAAAAAATGTATCTATTGAAACAATTTAAAATATAAACAATCAATTCTTTCAATAAACGAATGTGCACCTTAACAGTTTCCTGGGTAGTCAGCTATAAAATTATTTTTAGAGGACAGACAAAAATGAAGCAATGAGGTAAACATTGTCTTCTTCGTGAAAGCAAGGAGTGACAAACAGACGCGAAAATCGAAACAGCGCTCTGGAATCAACCTGTGGCCAACAATATATTGCATCCGTAATGTTAAAAACTACCATAGAGAATGAATGGGAAAAATTAAGGAGTTCACAGAGTATGTTACCATGGTAACTGACTCGGATTATAGGTTAGCTCTCTTTCAGAAACTGGCTTGACTTACCCTGCGTTCTCTGTTTCTGAAACCTCAGTTTCCCATAATTCAAGGTTCACATACTCAGAGTTTTCATTTAACCACCTTTTGGAAACCCTAGATAAGCTGATTACTGGAGCAATGTTGTCGTGGAGCAATCAGTGGTCTTTTCAAATGGATTAATGAAGTTCAAAAAACAGTTCCAGTTACTAAAATATGACTATTGTTTCAAGCAAGGAATCTGAGAAAACAGCAGCTGAGTTCTGATCTCTATATGTTTGGGGTCTCATATTTATACTTTATTCTTATCAGATTTTTTTAACTAATAAACTAGTTTTTATTCATTTCACTCATTGGGTTTTCCATTATTATTTAATTCCCATTCTGTCTTGTATTTTTCTTATTGTGGAACTTGGCCAGATCAGCCATTTTAAAACCATAGTTCATATTAGTTAGCATATTCTCATGGGGCTTCCATCAAACTTGTTTGTGCCCTACCTTATCATGTCATGGCATGTTGGGAACTACCCAGCTTACTGTTGCATCCCTCACATTATCCAATGGAAAAGTACCAGAGACCCACAGTTTGTATTTGAGCATTCTATATTGAAACAATCATCACATTGGTAAATGTACATATCAGACAATTGATTTCATTTCAATATTTTCAATATTATTCATTAATTAAGTAAATTTCATGGTAGCATAAGAAAAGAACACTAAAGCAAATGAGTTGTAAATTGGGGCGTCACTATTAATATGACACACATAATATGACACATGGGTTGGACAATGAAACTAGAAAACCTAGTTTTAGACCACGATAATTCATTAGTATGGTGTAGGGCCTGCTTTGGGGCCAATTCGCCATGGGAATGACAGATTCAAGTCCTGCACAGTGGCCAGAGGGATTTTGAGCCAAATTCTTGCAGAATAGTGGCCAGGTCACTATGTGATGCTGGTGGAGGAAAACATTTCTTGACTCGATTCTCCAAAACACCCAAAAGTGGCTCAATTATTTTTAAATCTGGTGACTGTGCAGGCATTGGGAGATGTTCAACTTCACTTTTATGTTCATCAAACCACTTTGTCACCAGTCTTGCTATGTGTATTGGTGCATTATCATCCTGATACATGGCACCACCTTCAGGATACAATGCTTAAATCATTGGGTGCACATGGTCCTTCACAATGGTTCAGTAGTCCTTGGCAGTGTAGCGCCCATCTAGCACAAAAATTGGGCATAGGGAAAGCCATGATATTGCAGCCCAAGCCATCATTGATCCATCCCCATGCTTCACTCTGGGCATGCAACAGTCTGGGTAGTACGCTTCTTTGGGGCTTTTCCAAACGTAACTCTCCCGGATGTGGGAAAGACAGTGAAGGTGGACTCATCAGAGAACAATACAAGTTTCACATTGTCCACAGCCCAAGAGGTGCACATTTTATTCTGCAATGAGTTTGGGCAGTTGTGGTTTTATGTTTTTTTGGATACAACCAGGTTAGCACCCGGACATCCCTTTTAAGACATTTTCCTCTTGCGTCCTCCTGTTGGATGTGATTCGTCCTTTATGGTGGTATGCTGACATTACCCTGGATACCGTGGTTTGTGATACATCACAAAGACTTACTGTCTTAGTCACAGATTTGCCAGTGAGACATGCACCAACAATTTGTCCTCTTTTAATCTCTGATATGTCACCCATTATGTTGTATGCATTGCAATATTTAATGTAAAACTGTGCTATTACTCTGTTAATTAAACCTTCACACTCTGCTCTTACTGGTGGAATATGTAGGCAATGAAGATTGGCCACCACGCTGGTCAAATTTACCCATGAAACCTCCAACACTAAATTGGCCAGTGTTTTAGTTTCATTGTCCAACCTCTGTATGTGCCCAGGATATACTCGAACTGAACACTTGAGCTTGAATGGAGAATACCTCAGCTTAAGTAAGACTCAGCATATGCTTGAATGGAAAATGCCTCAGAGACTTGAGACAACATGAGTGAGAATGAGGTTTGCAAAGAACCACACATGACAGGAAACCAAAAGAATGATGCCTCTGCAAACATCACTAAAATGTACACATTACAATTGTTATTAGTTTTCTGTTACTTAAGGTATAACAGAATTTAAAATATATGCACACAACAACAGCAAATAGAATACATGCAGAAAACTAAAGTAAGATAAATTAAATTATACATAAATACAAAACTACAAAAAAGAATAAAAAATTAAAAATAAAAAGTAAAAAATTTACAGAAAAACATTAGTTACTGCTGAACCAAGCACTTGACTGTTGATGAGTGCACAGTGTCATGAGAGACGTAATGGCAACTGGAGGCCACAAAGGAAAATTAGGAGAGTTGTGACATGGGCTCTTGAATGGGCTCTTAAAGACCAAAGAATGCTTTATATGCTGACCATTTTATTTATTTAACTTTGATGATCTGTATTAAATTTCATTGATTTTGAATGTACCCCCCTGGCAAAATAAATAGTTAATTAGACTAATTCTAAACGTGCCAGAAATTGCCAGTTTATACCTTATGCTACTGCACATGCTTGGGATATAGTCAAACTGAAGAAATAAGCTGGAATAGAGAATACATATAATATAGAATGCCTCAGCTGGAAAGGCCTAAACATGAGAGAGAGTGGAAAATGGTAGAATTACTGTAATTTACCTGCTGTTGGTAATTTATAGGCTTCAGTTCTATTGTGAAACCAAATGAGGTTTGCAAACAACCGCACATGACAGGAAACCAAAAGAAAAATGCCTCTGCAAACATTACAAAAATGTATGCATTATAATTTGTATCTGTTTTCTGTTGCTTAAGGTATAATACAAATAAAATAAATGCAAAACAACAACAGGAAATAAAATATGAATTAAATATAAATGCAGAAAACCAAAATAAGTATAATGCAATGTTCACAAAACATACAGGTTATTGCTGAACCACACACACTGTTGATGTCCAGATAGCTTTAGTACATAAGTGTCTTTCCGTTACACAAAATTGTTACAGCTATACTGCTAAAACAGTGCACGCACAAAAATTTAAACAAGTCTCAAATTTAAACAAACTCAAATTTCTCTCCATTGGTTACCGCTTTCTGCACACATCCATGTTTAGGTTATTACCCTTACCATGTAAAATCCTGCAGTCCATGAAAGAGCAGTACCTTTTATACCTTTATATTTATCTTTATATAGTTTTATTTATTTTTGAGCCAATAATTTTTGGCAAGCTAGAGTTTACCTAAATCCATTCCAACCAATAAAATTTGATGTTACTGACATACCACCATATATTATTTAACCTGTATATTCACAATTTTATTTTCAGCTGTGGTGTTTATAAATAAAATTGTTAATGTCAGAGTTAACAATTTTTATGGTTTTATTGTATGTCAACATTATCTAACCTAGCCTAACCTAAAGTAACCTAATGATTAGTTCCTTTTTAATGTCTAGCCACCTGAACATTTGTGAGCTAATAGTTATCATTACTGTGCTGAAGAAGGAAGTGCAGTGCTTATTGGTAGTAGACAGTTGAGTAAAGCAACATATTGCAGTGGTTAGACTTTGCAAACAGACGGACAATGCCTTTTGGATGTATTCGATTCAATTGTTACACCTGTTGGTATTTCCTGTGCTTGATGCTCTTTTCATACTCAAGACATGGTAAAGTATAAAAAAATCAAATTGTTTTAAACTCATTCAAATGTTTTTTTTATGAATGTAATGTATCTGTCTGCATTTTCTTTATTTTTATGATTTTAATAGAACACCTTGTGCAGAAAAACTATTCAGTTGGAGAGACAGTTTTTCTTGGAGTAAGAGAGAACATATCAATTTTGGACACTGATGATGTGCATTGGGTTTTTGAGAAAATATCACGTGTAAGGTGGAAAAGTGGAACCAAAACTAACCTGAAAACATTTAAATATAATATATTTAAAAATGGCACCCTCAAGATTTATAATGGAAAAAAAGCAGACTCAGGATATTACAGTTTAATTATATACAATAAATCAGGAAAAAAGAAAACTAACCAAACAACTATAATTACATTTCTTGGTAAGTAAATTTAGTTTATTATTACTTCGCATGCTTATTTCATAGAATGTGGATTTAGTGCATTAACATAACCTAACATAACATAATTTCGTAATGGCAAATGATTTAAATACAAATGTGTGCTTGATGTGTGTATAATTGAACAACAATTAAGGGAAAAGATAACTAATATACATTTAAAATTGCAATATGATTTATTCCAATAAGGACTCTACATAGTCAGTATATTATTTAATTTTAATTTTTTAGGCTTTTCATATTTTATTTAAGTGACTTACAGTGTGAGGAGAACATAGAAGCTAATTTTATACAACGTAATGCATCATTACATTACTATTGTGTTCATAGGTGTTGTTTTATACAATAGTCATTTAAATAGTAAATTGTACATTTAACATGTCTGCATGTAATTACATTATTGACATTACACTTTTTACTTTTTTGATTTTTTAAATACGTTGATTTTTTTAATAGACATGACTAAAATAACAGATTTTTGCCAATAATATCATGTTCAGGATTAAAGTAAAATATCATTAAAGGTGTATCGGATTTATGACATCAAATTTTCAGACCTTTTCTTAGTATTCTTCTGCCAGGTGTAAACTAAGTTGTGTCTCACCTAACCTGAAACACAGCTTAATAACAACCCTATTAGCACTTTCTTCTGGTGTTCAATGCACTTTAATTATACACGCACAAAACATAAACATTAAAGTATATTAAAACAAAATAGGCTAACATATTATATGTACTTTAGACACAACATAACAATAAAGCCCAAATGGCCAAATGGTGGTAAGATTTTTTTTTCTGCTGGATTAAATGTACTATAATGATCTACATATAAAGATCATGAATAAGCACAGAGCATTAACAACTATTATCCACCAGTAATTAACACTGAATAACTGAATAATTATGTTTCATTATTCATTTATTTTTTTTTTATTAACAGAACCAGTGTCTAAGCTCAGTGTGAGATCATGTGTAAAAGATGAAAATATCACAGTCACATGTAGTGTTGGAAGTGGCGATGATGTCACGTTTCTCTGGACATGGAAACTTAATGGGAGCACTAAGGCTGAAGTGTCTAAGAAAGCATCAAATGAACACAGCATCTCGTTTAAAAATGCTATTCCTGATAATCTTACCTGCACAGCATTAAATAGCATCAGCAAAGAAGAAAGTACACATGGAGGCCTGTTGTGCAGAGGTAATTCTTTTCAATTTAAAACAACCACAGGACACGTTGTGTCTGGAACAAGGCTACTTGTCACAGTTTTACTCCAATTAAGTCTTTCTAAGGTTAAGGAAAGTTTCTGTATAGACGCTTTCAAACAAATTAAGATTTCTTAAAGCAATGCTTTTTAACATTTTTGCCACATTAAGGCTTTTTTCTGTAAAACTATATGAGAAACAATTAGCAACTTTATCCTGTTCTGCCTGTACATGCCCAGAGCATCATATGGCCTCAAAGTGGCCTTTTACTCTACACTGTAATTTTTTTTTAACTTGTTTTAACTAATTATTTTTTAGCAACTAGTTCCACAGATTTATTTCATTGACTCAGTTTCAAGGAACTGACTGAGTAGGAGCACTTTGCTGCCTAGGAGCTAAAAGAAACTTAACGAAAGGACTCTTAGCAGAGCATGGTTTTGATCCATCAACCTCTGGATTATGGACCCAGTACGCTTCCGCTGCGCCACTCTGTTGATCACGCACACGGCTCAGCATTCAGTGTTCTTTAAAACATATTGTTCTGCTTGGAACATCCAAGATGGCACCGTGGATGTCCACCTCAGTGTTTTGGTGCGCTCTTCTATGTCTCTTTGTGTGTTTTAATCACATTTTCTACAACTCTTATTCCAGGGAAGAGCTCATGAACATTAGAGCTTTTCTGTCTCCGACCGTTTATTTACTGCCTTGTAATGCTTGTAACAAAGCGAAGCTCCACAAAAGAGGAAAACACTTAGGTGTACTCGTTCGTCTCCTCTGGCATGGCTTACACACCATGCTTCTTTTGACATTTCTCTCTAATGTGCTCTCACTCTGCAATAAAATCGACGAGATTACATTGCTGCTCAATGAAAATAGAGACTTTCGTCCTCCTGTGCTTTGTGCTACACGGAATCATGGCTGTGTGATCACATACCGGACTCAGTTTCAGTTGAGCGGTTTTCAACTATACCAAGCGGATAGACACACGGAGCACCCTAAAGCACTGTCAATCAGCTATCTCCAGTGTTCACCAACATTTTTAACACCTCACTGGAGTCCTGCCATGTACCAGCCTGCTTCAAAACTGCTGAAATCATCCCAGTCCCCAAGAAGACAAGGATCACAGGACTTCATGGCTAGAGACCCATCGCTCTGACATCTGTAACCATGAATACTTTTGAGCACCTTATCTTACCTTAAGGACATCACAGACCCTCTTCTGGATCCCATGCAGTTTGCCTACAGATCCAATAGATCTGCAGACGACACTGTAAACATGGCCCTCCACTTCATCCTCCAACATCTGAAGTCCCCAGGATCCTATGCCTGTTTGTGGACTTTAGCTCTGCCTTTAACATTATTGTCCCATCCCTGCTCCGAGACAAGCTCTCAATTCATTTTTTTCAATTCATTTTTATTTATATAGCGCTTTTCACAATCCACTTGTTGCAAAGCAGCTTTACATCAAATCAAACAGAAACAACAATTCAGAGCAGTAATAGAACATTATAATATAAAACCATTTAGTAATTTGAAAAGTAGGTTAAGGTTAAGCTAATGTCTGTAGTTTCAACAATATCACTAGATGGTTAAAGTAATCAAAATTAAACTTAAAATGCGAGACAAATAGGTGCACTGGCCGACTCACAAGGAGAAAAAAACTCTTAGGAGAAAAAAACCCTAGGGGAAAAAAAGTCCTAAGGAGAAAACCCCTTGTGAGAGGGCCAGGCACAGCCGGTCTTCTACAAAATAAAATTCTACATATATGTTAAATGCTATAAATAAGACTTTTATGCCATTGTGAAAAATTTAGTGGGGTTGGTGTTTATTGCTAGGCAAGCTTTACTGATCCTAATGAGAATATATTGTATACATGTGAATAATTGGTTGTCGATGGACATCCACTGTGCCTCAAACGTTGGCAGGTCGGTGGTGTCCTCAGCTTCACAGCATCATCTCAGCTGGCATGGGACCTTGATTTTGGGCAACTAACTATAGCGGCATATGTGTATTTGCTGGGACTAGTTATGTAAATAAGTCATTCCAAAGTTTCGGGGCGTGGTAAGAATAGGATCTACTGCCTTTTGATATTTTAGGGATGATTAAAAAGCCAGAGTTTTGTGACCGTAGCGTACATGATGGGTTGTATTCTAATAGTAGTTCACAAAGATATGGAGGCGCAAGACCATTTAGGGCTTTATAAGTGATCAATAGTATTTTAAAATATATACGATATTTAACCAGCAGCCAGTGTAGTGATGCTAAGATTGGGCTTAAATGATCACACTTCTTAAATCGAGAAAGCACTCTTGCGGCTCTCACAGCTAAAAGTGCCGGACTTACTGTGCAGGTGGATCATAGGGTTAGGGTTAGGAAGCATGTATCGGATTCCCGCATCTTCAGCACTGGATCCCCACAAGGCTGTGTATTCTCTCTGTTATTCTCCCTTTGTTGGTATACAGCTGCACATCTGGACATCAGTCTGTCAAGCTCTTGAAGTTCGCTGATGGCACCACGCTTGATGGCCTCATCTCAGATGGAGAAGAATCAGCCTACAGAAGGGAGTTGGATCATCTGGTGTCCTGGTGCAACAATAATAACTCAGGGCTCAACGCTCTCAAGACAGCAGAGATAATAGAAAAGGAACTGGCTCTTAAAACATGCTGTGAACTTTGCGGAGTAGGAGTTGAAAGAGACTTAACAAAATTACTAATTGCAGAGGATGGTTTTGGGCCATCGACCTCTGGGTTATAGCCCTGTGCTGAACACATGGGCAGTTCAGCATTCAGTGTTCTTTAAAACACTCTTTTTCATACACACGATATGTATAAATATGTACCACTCTCCTAAACCACACCCCAGATGGGACTCAAACCCACAACTCCTAGCTTAAGAGGCCAGTGCCTTATCGATTAGGCCGCTGGGGCTTAAAGGTGGTGTTGAAAAAAAGCCTCCTGAGGGGCAAAACGACCAATTATATATAATATAATAATATATTTGTATGTATGTATGTGTGTGTAATGTAATGAATATAATATACAAGTTTTAGAACAGCACCTTTTCTCCGTTACTGCCACTGGCAGTGGGGGCACATAAGGTAATATTATCACCAAAACGTAATCTATAACCAAAAGCATCTGGAAGCTAATGTCACAAATACAAATTCCTTGTATGCACAAGCATACCTGGTAATAAATCTCTTTCTGATTCTGATTTACCCTCTTCAGTCTGAGCCCTTTCAGGCACTTCAGAGGCAGACTGAAGCTTTTTACTTATCTATAAGTAAAGCTTTATAATTATCTATACTTTATTCAACACATTATTACATCAAACACATTATTATGATCTGCAAATTCTCAGCAATAATAACGGGAGAGTACAAGGTATGTAAAAAATATTTTTAATGTAAAAAAGTGCAAATATACCTTTACTGAACCCTTACTGAACCCTTACTCAAATATAGTAAAATACCAATTGTGAAATAATTCTATGGAAGAATTTTGGGACCTGGAGTTTATAAACATAGATGTTGGGTACACATGGGTGATCTTTCAGAAATTTTATATGGCTACAATACTAGGAATACTAGGAATACTAGGATGTTGTTTTTTTGTGACACACACTGAATATTGATGAAGTAGGTGTGAACACCTGTAAATGGCCTGTGAAAACGAATGTTTAACAGAAAGTTATATGTCCTAGAAATATTTGGAATACTTGTAAACAAACCTGAAACGTGTCTTTGTTTATAGCAGTAAAAAAGGGCGTTTTCTTACCACATAATGATCCACTACATTTTCATATGAATAGCCTTTGCCTGCTAATGGGCAGGCGATTAAGAGCGACATGATGTAAAAATGCATGATGTTCTTTGTAATCTTCTAACAAATCTCTAAATTTAATTTTAGATTTTATTTATTTGCAAACTAGAGAGTTTTAAGTTTCTGGTGGTTACATTTATATTAGGAATAGCGAAACCTATAGGTTAAGGTCTGTCTGAGACTAGTGTAAAATGCCAGATAGTGTCATCTACTGTTGTGGAAGAGGAAGTTGCACAGCTGTGTTTCTACAGAAAATGTGAACTGAGACAACATAGCCTTCTGACAACATGCCATTGTGACAACATTGTCTGTTCTTTATTAAACAGGTCATACGTCAACATTTGTATCATTTGGCATATTCTTTGCAATTCTTCTGGGCTTGCAGACCATATGGAGAGATGTAAAAAAACACAAAAAAAATGGTGAGAGATTTTACAAAATTACTTGCGTTTAATCCATTTTATAAGGCAAATTTGAAAGAAAATGTCTGTTTTCCAGTTGCAGATGAAAATGTTTACCTTGAGATGCACAGTGTCTGGCAGGGAGGAACTATGCCAAAGAACACTGGAATTACACTCATGGAGAACTCTGTTTATGGTAAAATAACATTTTGATATGTTTTCCATGGTTGAAATCAAGGTTCTGCACCATTCATAATAATTATTCTTATAATTATTGACTTAATTATAAATGAACTTTAATTTAATGAGCTTTGGTGGAAGAACATTTATTTCCTTTACTTGCTGTAATGGGTGCTCTCAATAGCAGGCTTGAACAACGTTAAATTTAAATAAAACTCATGTGTTTAATACAAATAAAAATGGGGCGTGAAAATGGAGACGGGAGGCGGATCCAAATGCTGGGCTTTATTAAAAGGCATGGTCAGACAGGCAGGGTTGAAGGCACAGGCAAACAGGAACAGTGAAGGAAAATCCTAAACACGTAATCCAAATAACAAGAGCAAGGGTCAGGGCAGGCAGCAAAACATCAAAATCCGAGTAACTGTCCAGACATTCTGTTTTTTTCTGGAAGAAACCAACAATAATTTTCCAATAAAAGGGATAACTGATCTGCCACCAATCATGAACAGTTGGCTACCTTAAAATTAATAGGATCTGAATTTTTTGTCAAAATATAGTTATTGACATATTCTTACTCTAATGTAACTTTTTAACACTATTAAAGGTGCTTTATCAAAAAAATACATGTATGCTTCATTAAAAAAGGTTCTATCAGTTTTGGTACAAAAATGCAAAAACTTTAAACCTCAATAATATCTGAAAACTGGTAAAAATGCAGATAGAACTGTATAATTCTACTGTAAGTTGTCACAGTTGCCACAACAGAGTGAACTGTGACACAGTGGTGCAATGAAGCCAGTTTCAACTCAAACTTCATTCAGGCCGATAGCCCCAGTAGGATGTGAAACCACTAGTGGGATCAATAAACTAGCTAAGCCTTAGCAAAATATTACGGAGTGCAACTTCTCAACATTAATAAGCAGAATTAGAATTTTAAACAAGATAAAATATTTTTTATTTACATACCAAACACAAAGCAGCTCCAAAAAATGTCAAATTTTATGAAAAAACATTAAATCTTATAAATTGACACATCACAATATTTTTCTCACTTGCCAGTTTCCTGCAGACCTCTTCATCACAACTTCGAAAACACCCAGACAAACACAGTTCCACCTCCCAAAAACACACAAGTGGACATCTATTAGTAATTAGTTAACCAAACCAAGAAAGATTTTTATCTTAAAAAACCAATGATTGTTGTTACTTAACTATTGTTTATGCTGTTTGCCATTTAAATTTTAAATCTGCATTTGTAACATTGAATTGTAATTAAGCACTTCTGCAGCAGAGTGAAAATGAACTTATAACAATATCAGCATATATGTTTTATTCTGTTCTACAAATTTGTTTTACCTTTAACATAAATTAAGTTTCCCTTTAAATGTGAATTATGGATTGCAGTAGGTGATACATTTTTCTTACATATTGACTATTGTTATATCCCAAATAGTAGGGTGACCAAATGTCCTTTTAAAGGTAATTTGCTATCACATATGATATCCCTTTAATTAATGTTTTTTTCTTGAAGTCTCTGTGTAACATTCTTATTTTAATATTCACTTTTGACGTGTTATTCACTTTTGACTGAGATGATGTACTAATATGTGTCTGTGGGGATGAGCTTGTTCTAATAGCTGTCTTGGAATGGAATCTGTTTTGGCATTGGGGATCAAAACTTTTAAGATAAACAAAGTATGTTAGGGGAAAAAGTAATCCAAATGTTTCAAATACACATTCATTGTACAAATATTTCATACTTCTTCAATTCCCTTATCTAGTGTTTCCAAATAATGCGAATTATTACCATTAATCTAATGTTTTGACCACAAATTTGTCGTGACTGATCTGAATGCCTTATTACCTGCACAATAAGTCTTATTACCTGCACATTTTTACTAAACTTACTTTGTTACATAAAACGTATAAATTAGCATACAGCAGAATGTTAATTCTGCAGAATATTAAATACAAATTACATGTACTCATTACATTTATTTATGAAACATTAACACTTCTTACCTTCCTAATAAAGCTTTCACATTGTTAATAAAAATAAACCAATTATTTTTAAATCAGATAGGTTCTTAGAAATTCATGTGCTATTGAAACAGACACAGATTTGAACTGTGAACCGATTGCTTTCAATTAATTGTGTTTAATTTTGTTTCTTGTCTTTTCATTGTAAATCTGTATTTATTATTTTTCTCATTCTAAATACACCAGTTTAACCATTTTCTTTATAAAAAAATTCTTATTATTCATACTTACTTTGGGGGTCTGTTCATTTATTCATTATACTCTTAATGCCTTTCACCTTAGATGCTACGTCATTTGTGATGTTTTGTGCGCTGATCGAGGGTTACAAAAGGACCAGTGTCTCACATTCTTGATGCCAAATATGGTCTCTCTCACACAGTTTGTGTAATTGTGCTCTTGAAGTTACGCAACAAAAAAATCTTTCTGATTAATTGTGCCTATTATGCATATTATGATGTAACTGAATGAAAATTGAAATGTAGCACTACTGCTACTGATACCAGGGCCATAGAGAGTACATTGATTTACTGGATCTATGTGAAGCACGGGAGTTGCTAAACCCACCCCACAAATTCACAAATTTCTTTTTTGCAAGATTTTGCACTCAGGGTACTGCATGTTTAGCAATTTTAGGGTTGTACAGGTTGTTTTCTTATATAACGGTGAATCTGTATATTATATAATGTCAATCTGTGTTTATTTTATACAAGAACCATGTGCTATCATTTTAATTCAGTGCACGCAGGTGAAGGTGAAAAATGAAGTAAATAGCTGCAATACACAAATTCTACAATCAATTGGCCACATCAGTGTGCTATATTAAAAGCTCTCACCTCTTAACATGGGCAATGGAAACAAATATGCACTACACACAGTATATAAAAATAATTTCAGGTTTTGTAGAATATTTATTTTAAATTTAGGAAACAAATAACATTGACAATGTACATTTCGTTAAGGTTTGCTTAGGGCTTTGTGTTTATTACAGTCTCTAGGGTTTTGGCCACCTGGTCGATGTTCATGCTGTCCAATGAAATGCCATGTTCTTTACCAAAGCCTAAAGCGAAGAGAAATAATATGCATATGTTGCATAAATTTAAATTATTATACCTTAATTGCACATTTTAGATGTTACCCTACCATATCGTGCCCACAGCTTCGGCTGAACTCCAGAACACTCTCGGATCAGGATAGGGAAGTCAGGATTCGCCTTCTTTAATGTCACATAATGCTGCTCAATAAAATCTCTAAAATAAGATAAACAGACAATTACAAACAGTTCCTAGCAAAAAAGTGAAGCAAACTTTACTGGTCTGTAATTTTAAAAATAAAAAAACATTATAATATACATTCTTTATTTATACTTTTATGTATACTTTAATCTCATATCCACATCTCCTAAAAATGTAGTTCCAAAAGAAAAGTTGGTTAGCCATTAGCATCTGTCTAGCACTTTTTAAATTTACATGTGAACTGTAAACTTTGTATATGGCATTTAAACTTTTTTAAATTATCAATATTCTGTTACTATCAATATTGTCAACATTACGGTATAAGATCCACCAATCTAACCCTAACCCTAAGCAATAAAACAATTTATCATGTTATTTTTCAACCCTTCCAATATAGCTCTAAATGTTAGGTAAATATTTTCTTAAGCAGATTTGTAAATATTTTCTTAAGCAGATTTGTTGATTGTATCTTAAAATCTCTAGGAGTTATAATCAGAAATGTCTAATTAGAATGAATGTATAATTCTTATATTAATGTATAAGAATTAAAAAAAGGTTTAAGGCTAAATACTGATTTTCTCAAGACAACTAATTATATCTATAATACAACAATACTACAGGTACGCTGCGAACATATCTAACCGGCGCTGGAGTTGAACTTGTTCTGTCCGGCACCGGTGCAAAAATGCACCCGCGCGCATTTTTAGTTTTAGCACCGAAATTCGTAGCGAAATGATAATGTGGTAAGATTCATGTAGCACTCTACAAACTTTCGTTATTTACAAGCACAGTTCACGAGGCAACATTATAACAGGGTAAACCTTAGTTTATGACTCTGTATTTACATATTTGGGCGATTCCGACTTTGGGACTAGCAACATCAGGGTGCCGGTGCCAGCTTTTTTCTGTTAATGTTCGGTCGAAACATACAGAACCAGTTCTAGATTGTGTACCAGCACAGCACCGCGGCGGTGGAAATGAGCTATAAGATCAGCTCTTTGCAGTTCTATGATGTTTGAAGCCGTGAATATAACACACATAAACGCTGTACTGAAAACACTGTACTAAGAAAAACCCAAACTGTAAAAATTCAAAGTACACACCTGACCCCATGACTAGCAGTTGATGTTTGACATAAATGCAGACGGATCTCACGTAGATTTCTGGACAAATTAGAACCGATTCCACGAACCACCGAAGACGCCATGACTGTCACCTTCAAGCAATTCTGCATACAACTCTTCTTCTGTACGTGTTACAATGCAGAATGAATCGTTACCGCCGCCTATTGGATTGTTGATTCGTAGTCCCAAGGACTGTCCTAAAAGGGCAAAACATTTCTTCGTATATTAAGGTTGCGCTACAAAGGACCTGACAAAATAAATAAATGTTTAATTATTTCCCCCCTCATTTATCGTGTTTCCATACTTTGTATTTATTTTCGCATTTATTAGGGGTCATGCCCGAAGGGGTGAGAACCTCTATTACATCTGATAGTTTTGTTGTTATTCCACTCTTGAGTCTATGATAGTCCATACATAGGAAAGTTATGAAATTTGGCACACACATCTGGAGTATCTACCTTAAACCCTCTAATGCCACAAATGCCAGTGTAACCAATATAAAAATTGTTGATTTCATATAGCTATAGAATTACACAAAAAAATGTTCCTTTGCACCTTATGTGATTAACTGTGTGTGCGCATCTTCCCCTTTAAATAGTTGCCTGCAACAGTTACTTTAATTTCCTGCCTTTGCACCTCCTCTTCCCCTTTCTGCACTGGCTCAGCATGAGAGAGATGGGTTTTTAATGAGCTCTGATTAATTCAATTACATCCTTTTCTTTTAAGTTACTTTTGTATTTTGTGATCTGTCATCTAAATCATATATGTGACATTATTGTTCATGTATATTTGATTATTTTGGTATTTTCTTGAAGATTAGTTACACTTCTGTCCATTGTGTACCCCAAGCATATGCTAATTACATTGCGCTCCATATTCATGTGTGCAGACATGAACAAGGGTGAACAGACTGTTTATATAAACACAGTTTATGTCTTTTACCTTTTACGTTTTCTGCACTGGCTCAAGAAGCCATTGTTTGAACTAAAAAAATCACAACCGATGAGATAAGAAAAAATCTTCAACAGCGGTCCTTCACTGAAATCAGTAAACGGCACCTGGTGGTCTCACCTTATAACTCGACCTGAAAGGTCCACCCTCCAAGTATGGGTGGGGCCCAGGAACTGATAAACATTCCTTAACCTCTGGGAGTGCAAATGGTTCAAAACTCTGGGAGAGAAGGACAAAAAAAAATGGTCAAGTACTGATAAGTGTCTTTAATTGGTGATAATTAGCACCTGGGCACCTGTTGTTGGATTCTGTGCCCTGATTGGTTGCTGACATGGGTCAACTCAGATTAAAGACGCCTGTCCAGACCAAAAATTTTGCAGTGTCTTCTGAAGATCATGTACTGATCTCTGGTTTTTACTGGATACAGAACCTTTGCTCTTCATTTGAAATGGCTTCTGGAAAGTAAGTACATGTTGTCTGTCTGCCTTATGCCTGTAAAAAACAGATTTAGATAGAGGTTTGTGTACAGAGAGCACAGTTTCTCTTTTTAAATGTAGTATTCTTTCATATTGGCTGAAAAATCCAAACATCTAGTATCATTTACTGGGAATTCTAACTTCCTTTATAACACTTTTTGTATTCTTGCAGATTGTTCCACAGCAGAATGTATTTCCTCTGCCCTCTTGGTAAGAAGGCTCCATACTCTCTTCCTAGGCATCTCAGGAAGTCGTGTATGAGCAACAGCTCAGAGGCGGAGATACAAGCTGTTGTCATAAAAGCAAAGGAGTTGAGTTCTCTGAGTGCTCCCACTACTGATGTTTCTGGGAGTTAGAAAAAGTCCAAGACATTTTGGACTCTACTGATCCCCTTGCCAAGTTTGCAGCTAACAATTATGCCTATACTGTTTGAGTGATCATGTGTTGTTGGCTCATTGTATTGTGACAAAATCTTTAAATATAAATCAATGAGTTTACTTCAGGATGATTGCAAAGATGCAAAGGCGGGGCTTTGTGGTTAGAAACATACCTCCGGTTCTACCAACTCAAGCCAAGCCCTCCGTATCGACTGCATCTGTGCCTCAGAGCTCTGCAGAAGGAGCAGAAAGTCCAGCACAATCAGATAAGCACAATTCATCTGAGGAGAGCTCTGGAGAGTATTATGAGAGGTATGGTTTAACATTAGCATTCACAGTGATTATATTATGTAAACGCTGGACATGATATCTTGTGAACGTGCACAATTATTTGATCACCTGCTTCACTTGATTTCAGCTGTGGGGGCACAAAATGGTCCAATGAAGTGAGGTTGGAGATGCAAAAGAAAGGCCTGTATAAGAAGCACTCACTTCACCACCCCCTTCTTCAGGGATTCAATGACTACCTGCATAAAGACTTGGGGAACAAGAACAGCAAACAAGAGGTACGTCAGTTAAATCGGTTTAGGAATAAATTAACGTATTTGCCATTGTGGTCATGCTTAACAGGTCTTTAACACCTGTTAATTATAATATGTGGTTACAGGTAGAAACGGTGTCCAGGTGCATGTACTACTTGGACCCCAGCGAGCCCAACCTAAAGTTGGCAGAGACGTGGAGAAGGTATGAGAGTGCTTCAATGTCTTATCAGACACCAAACTCTCCAAACAGATTGTTCTCAACTACTGGAAGAGTCTCAAGAGGTGGGTGAAATGGAATATTACTAATATGCCACGTAAATGTTACCTACTGTGTTCTGACTGTAACAACTTATTGTTTCTCTCCTTTCAATGTTCATAAAATACACCTCAACAGGCATTCGCTTCAAGGATCCCACTCTTTATGAAGACTGTAAGGTCTTCATGGATCCTCTGTACGGCATATAGGCGGGCATGTCCAAAAAGGTGAACAAGGAGGTCACACAAAAAAGGTCAGCTTTCAGAGGGTCCAGAGGCAGTCACAGGGGAGGGCCTCATTAAGAATAAGCGCTTGCTCATTCTCTATTACCTTGAGGCCATAGTAATGCTGAAACTACTTCAGCGGCTGCTAGCCGGAGTCGTCACAAACGTGACTGTGAGTTTTTTTTTTTTTATTATTTTTTATTTTTTTTTTGTTCTAGCTCCCTTTTTTTCCTTCCCATGGGAAAATTATGCTTCACACATGCCTATACCTTTTGAATATCTGTGACGTCTATCATTAAAAGGGCACTAACGTCTGTTTGCAGGTTAAGGAATGGCTGGGGACACTCTGCCGAGAAAACAACAGCGTTTCTGTAGCCGTCAAGGAGCACAAGACGGCTACATCTCCAATTGCAGAAGTACTGCTGTCAGATGAGGAGAAACTTGTGAGTTTAAATTCAAAATGACCCTGTAGCAACAGGTAAAATATGTGATGGGAAAGCCATATAAGACAACAGGGCCATAATTTTTTTTTTTTTTTCTTGTCTGACCAGTGGTTCGACAGCTGCTACAACAAGGTGCAGCCGGTAACGCTAAAAGATAGCGGCTCGGATGACTATGCTGCCAATTAAACTTGATTTAAATTTAAAACTTTTAAAAATGAAACTGCTGCATGACAAGTAAGCGATTATTACTTGTATCTATAGCTTTTCTCTCTTGTCTGATTGCTCATTGCATACTTTTGATGTCCTGTGTTCTAGATATAATATTCCCAGTGTGACCTGTGAAGGCAGTGGAAGCCCTTTGGGTGCGTTGACTCTGCCCTCGACAGCATCTTTGTCCAGGACATGGTCACAACACAATGCTGGAAAGGACTGGGTGTGAGGGATGTCCCTGAAAAGGGCTGCGTCGTCTTCACCAAAAGGCGCTTCACGCAAGGGGAGGTGGTGTGTGACTTCCATGGCCAGCTGGTCAGCAAAGAAGAGGGCTGGGCGATTTGTGCCTCTACCCCTGACATGCATCCTGGCCTTTTCTTTTATGAGAACAAGAGGAACGAGGCCGTGTGCATTGACGCACACGAAGAAACCTGCCGGTGCCACCCTCTCTCCATAGTATATGGACGCCTGATCAATCACTCTGGCGGTTGGACGGCTGTTCGTCCATAACGACAGTGACGTCATTCTCTTCATTGCCTTGAGAAACATTTCGGTCGACGAGGAGTTACTCTACGATTATGGTGACGAGGAAACATGCTGGGAAAGGGGTGGAATTAGAGTGGACGTGAAACATCTTTCCATCCCCTCTACAGCCAGGGAGGAGACTGTGACACCTGTGGGCGACATGCCAGGGAGGAGATTTGTCTTTAGTTTGTGCAGTTGTAAAATAAAATTTTGTAATTTTAATTATAAAAAAAAATAAATCTTTATTAAAATCTCTTGCTCCAATTAGCAGTTTTAGGCAAAACCCACTAAACTATAAATATGGAATGAATGAACATTTTTATTGAACGATAACTTACATAAAATCATAACATAATGTAATCCAAATAAACAACTTAATAACAAACGCAACTAAAACAAAATTAAACTATAACAAAATGCAGAACAAAAGTAAAGAACACGCAAATGAAAATAAAGTAAAAAATTAGATGAAACGCGTTTCCAAAGGGTTTGTTCAGAGACATGGAGTGTGCGACATGCAATTGCCTTCAAACCTCCAACTTTCGTACTTGGGTCAAGTCACACCTGTGGGGAACAAGCCAGGGAGGAGTCACAAACACTGCTTGGGCAGACGTAACAACTTAAACATATGCCATTTTACGGAGGACAAAGGAGAAGGTAGCAGGCAGAAGTCCAAGCTTTTCAAGTAAATACAATGGTTAAGTTCAAAGCTCAGTACAAAAACTAACTGTGTATTTGTAGGAACAAAGATGTGGAAAAACCTCCCAAGATCCTTTCCAGAGGACAATATGGACACAGAACCTGTGAGTTTGCAGAAGAGAATTGATAAAGTGGTTTAAGCTGTACTTTGCATCATCTAACATGTATATCTGTTAAGGCATCGGATAACATTCTTACGTTTCTAGGTGGAACTCATCTTCCTGGTACACATTCCCCCTCACCCGTATGTGCCGATTGTACCATCGAAAGTTAATAGAGTATCTGTTTAATGGTGTAACGTTGAATAAATTGGTGTTCATTAGACAACAGATAACATCGACATCCTCTCATTACATGCTGACATTTCCTTACTAATAAACCATTCGAACATGAAGAAAAAAAACGCTCTGCTTCCGCTGTATCTAATGCGTGAATGAAACCATTATTCACTCAGAACACTCATATTATCACAAATGTGAAATATGTGTAAGTACATAAAATCTGTGTTTTAATCACTTACTGGAGGTACCAAAACACAAGGGTGCAACATAAATGTATATATAGACAACAATGAAATAAAACGACCTTAAAGGTCCATCCTGCAAGTATTTTAAATTGTAACTTGAATATATATATATATATATATATATATACATACAGTATATACATACATGTAAATGCAAACAGACAGATTTATATTTATATATATATATATATTTGTAAGTCTCTATAACTGTGTTGTAATTTCTAAATGTCTGTCTCATAAAAGAACAGGAAGGGGCTCAGGGTGGAATCCTGATGAATTTCTCCTCTCTTCATCATTTCTCTCTTTGCTCATGGTTCATCACAATACTCTGAGGTGTCTGTTCCAAAGGCATGAAGTCACGGTTGTGTCCCAGCGATGAAGGTGCAATGTTTAGCCATTCAAGTGTACATGTAGTGTTTGCAACAACATTTGAGCATAGAAATACAACACGGCCAACCAATCAGAATTCTGGTCACAGTGTGGGCGTGTCCCACACAAGTTAATGTAAGCAATGAGCCCTTCTGTTTGACAGGGGTTGACAATGAATTTGGTATGAATTGTTCAACCTTAGGAAGTCTATGTACTGTGAACCCATATTTGTTTTGTAATATGTTTACAAGCAATTGCAATAATTTCTGCAATCGAAAACAAGACAACTGTCGAAATCTGAATGTTTGCTTTTATTGAACATTAAAACACATGTAACATGCTCACAAAAAAGATCTGTATCCAGTCACCCAGAATCATCTGCTGCCTTAACAGATATACATGTTAGATGATGCAAAGTACAGCTTAAATCACTTTATCAATTCTCTTCTGCAAACTCACAGGTTCTGTGGAAGAATCAATATCGGTTGCTGTTCATCAAACTAAAAAAAACGCTTTTTTCATCTTTCTCATTTGTAAAATTATTGTATTTATTTTCATTTGTGTGTTCTTCACAACCTTTACTTATGTTCTGATTGTTCTAATGTTTTTTTCTTTTATATTTGCTATTGTTTTAGTTTTCTTTTTACTTGTGTGTTATTGTTTTATTACAGTATTAAGTTTCAGTATTGTGTTTTTAGCATTTTATATAGGTTATAGTAAGTTCAATAAAAATGTTCATTCATTCTATATTTATAGTTTAGTCGTTTTTACCTAAAACTGCTAATTTTGAGTATTTTTGAGTAAAAAGAGATTCAAAAATGGGCAAACAAGGAACAATATGTATACAATAAATCTTTATAATTATAAATTATTAAATTCTTCACACCATAGCAAACATTTTTTTTGCAATATTTTCAACTAAATGTAAGTATAACAAAAAAAGAAAAGGAAAAACTTTTGAAAATATTAGAGAGAAGGAAAAAGCAATAGCAGAATAATGACAGCTACTTTACTGAATGTAAGAGGCTACATTAATTAAAGTTGAGAAAGACATTACCTCTTCAGCTGTTAGATTTCTGGAATGAGCAGCACTGTAAGTACAATATAAAACCAAACAATAGCAATTAAGTAAATTAATGAAAGATTTTATTTAATATGTCATAGTTAATTGTTTTTTCCTATGTTGTTTACCCCAGGCATCCACTGTGCTCATTTCAAGAACAGTAAATATTATATTTTTTTTTTAGTTTTACATATATCCATTATGATTATTATGGGATGCAAGGTTTCACAGTTGTTGTGGTGTGCTGTTTTGAAGGACAGCAGTAGCAGTAGTGAGGATGAGGGAGGTCCACCACACACAAACACACGCACACACACACACACACACACACACACACACACAGGACTGCACTCAGATCAACATTTAAAATAAAACAGGTTTGAAATATTTAGGAAATGCAAACTTGTTTGTTATTATTGTCATTTGTTTAATAATATTAGGAAACCAAAGTAGCATACAGGTCCTTTTCAGAAAATTAGCATATTG
>JBAJNP010004929.1:0-31104 GCA_036877545.1 Yasuhikotakia modesta | reverse complement strand
GAGACAGACAGACACACACACACACAAATGTATGATAGATAGATAGATAGATAGATAGATAGATAGATAGATAGATAGATAGATAGATAGATAGATAGATAGATAGATAGATAGATAGATAGATAGATAGATTTAGAATATAATAGTATCTGTTTTTTGTTTAAATACAGGAAATGATGTCACACTTGAACAACCACAGGAGTCATAGGAAGAGACTCCAGCATTTTGGCTGAGCATTTCCGGCCCGCGTAGCACTGACAGGTGAAGTTGTCCACAAAGTGTCCAATGTCACCACTGGACGGCGTGCCAACGGCCAGGTATTTACCACGGCTCTTCAGGACGGTAAAATGGTTTGGATTCAGGTGCAGGTACGAGTCAGACTGAGGGTTCTTGCGCACACAGCGACCGTTGCCCTGACAGAGTGTGATGCTGCAGAGTTTAGCTGCTGCGGTGACGTTAGCTATGTACGGGTTAAGAGTGGTGGGTAAGTATTCAGCCAGAGCCTCACACGACTCCTGTGTGGGTAAGATCAGACATTTTGTGAGCGATGTGGCATCTAATTTTAAGATTTGTATGAGAATTCATATGAGAATTTAAGAATTCATATGAAGAGACCTAGACCATTTTTTTCATTAGCAGAAAGAGTTTTTAATTTTTTTTCATTGTTGCTGAGAATGTTATTGCAGAGTTTTGTTTACATTTATTTATTTGTATACTTCTTTTTATCAGTAGTTGTCATCCCTGGGATCGAACCCACAACCTATGCGTTGCTAACACAAAGCTCTACCAGTTGAGCTACAGGGATGCTTCTGAGATTCTTGTAGGTATTTTAAACGTGACATTACCTTGTTGTTGTAATCTGCACTGGCCCCCCACAGAACAGCCCCTGAAGACCCCAGAGCTGCACTTTCACCAATCGTATTTACCAGATCTGTCTAAAAACAACCACAAATATAAATTCACACGACTGTAGACAATCTTTTGGGACGTATTTTCATGAGTAAAAGCTTAACTAGTTTTTTAGTAGGATTTATTATATTATATTTATGGGTTAGCATGATTTAAGCCTCACCTCACTCAGGTATATTTCTGACTGATCCCTAAACAGTGGACGTAAGTACACATAGATGGGAGCGGTGTAAGGCTGTTTTGGCAGAGCAGACACCCGAACGGCCTCCTGGACTCGCCCTCGAACGAAGTAAGCGGCGTTCCGGTTGTTCCGAAGGCCCAGCGGCAGGTACGCTGAGGGGAACAATGCCGTGCTAGTGTTCCATAACCAAAGGAGCTCATCGTTCAAAACCTGCTCTTGTTCTGGACACTCTCCGGTATAACCAGGCTGATCCCATCCGTAGTTGTAGGAGTCAGGAAACAAGTAATACCCCCAGAGATAATTCGGACGCAATTTGATCCCTAGCTTGACTGTATTTTCCATATAAGCCCTAGCGGCTGCTTCAAACTGCTTTTTGGCTAAAGCTACAGCTTCACTGGAGGGCAGAGAGTTGTTTTCCTGAACATACTGAATGGAGAGCTTCCTGTAAATGTCCTTAGAATCCCAGTTTCTAGCCCATAGAGGGCGCCACGCTTCCCAGTCAATCACAGCCAAACCCTGGGAAAAGTTTGGGATGTACTTTGTGACATCATCGAGTTCTTTCAACAGGCTGGCTGTCAAGTTGCCCTTCTGGGGAATTCCACCATGAATCTCCTCTTCGGTTGAAGGATTTATGTAAGGGTACAGCCCAAGACGCTCAGAGTAGAACAGGAAGAGGAATTGGTCAGGAACGCTGGCCGGCGTGGTAACCGCCTGGAATGCTGAGGTGTCCAAACCGATCTCGAGCCGCTTGCATACTTCGGTGGGGGCGTTCCAAATAACGGAAAAGGGTGTGTCCTTAAAAATGGGAGGGCCTGTTGGTGGTAGAGCTAAAGCAACGATGATGAAGCCCCACAGTGAGATCAGTAACGTTAGATGGAGAGACGATCTTCTTGACTGAATAAAGAACATTGTTGCTCACCTGGAAATACATTTAATTGTTTATTTGTGGATTATCATATATTTGATTAGTACGGTCGTAATAATAAATAAGACTCCGGTTAACAATGTTAGGTTGAAAGAACATTCCTAACATTTCTATTTAGCAACAAAAACATTATTTGATGCAAAATTATTATTATAAATTGTTTTTAATAAATAGTAACACATTTCTGAAACATAGAAATGTTCAAAGCTTGTCATCCGAACATCATTCAACCTTTTTTAAAATTCTGTAATGTTTTAAAACGTTCCACTAACTAGTATGTATAAACTTTTTGGTATTTATGATATATAATGTTTTAAAAATGTTCATGTTTTTTAAGGAAATTCCAACAAGTTCTAAATTATGTATAATTGTTTTATAATCATTATAATCTTGTATCATAAAAACAAGTAATTTGAATCATAGATTAAATAAAAATATAACTTTCAGAATCATATTGTGAAAATGCAAGTAGAAAAAATACAGATTAACATTTGTCTTACCCTCCGGTGCACTGTGGTGCATTTATGCTAGATGTGTGCGTGTATATATAGTAAAATCTTATCAAAGCCTTGTTTTCTCATGATAAAATGGAAATGGTTAATATATTGGTGTGTGTTTGTTCTGTGTAGATGATAGTCTCACATGATGCAGCTGTAATCTGGTGAGAATTTATTAATAGTTTACAGTGTATCTACAGTAACACTGTTTTATCCATGTTGTTTTATCCATGTTGTTTTATCCATGTGCATTTTAATAGATTGTATTTCTGTGTTCAGTGAATGACATCAGTACAAATGTACTGTACTGTATGACTACACCGCCACACACACCCCTGTAAAGCTGGAGGCCACATTTTTAGGTACAGTGACGTTGTTGCATAATATAGTCACACTTTACATTACATCAGAGGTCACGCTGAGGGCAGGTTGTCTTTGGAGAAACCTGTGAAGACATACTGACAAAGATTTAAGAGCATTGTTTAACTACAGCTGATATCCTACACAGAGAACAGAGCACTTTCACTTCCAAGGGCAAATACGTTATATTCAGTCACATGTTTATTCACAGTTTATCAGGCTGTTTGCAGTGTTTCCAACTGTTGACACATGATTGTGTCTTATCAAAATAACAGATATTATTCTCCTTCAAGATACTAATGTTATATAAGTGAGTATATAACAGTATTAGTATTATATACTGTATATAATAGTATTTTATGTTGTTGTTTTATGTGTATATAGGTTATATATTATATACTCTATGTAAAATAACACAACCTTTTGTATAGAATGTGATTTTTAGTCCATTTAGACCAAAGATTTTTTTAGATTTAGACATTTAGATTTTTAGACCAAAACCTTTATTATTCTTTGAATATAAATGCTTAACAAGAAAAGAATCAAAAGACACAGACGGGTTAAATTAGATATTTATAAATTAATTTCATTTCATTTGTTTTGTGCTTGAAAGTTAAGCAAGTTCAAAAAATTGGTATCTGTGTACTTTGTTATCTGAAAACTTGTGGGAATCGAACCTTCTGTTTCTTACCAAAGCCACTCAGTTCCAGCTCTCAAGGTTGTATTACTTGATAAAAGTCTTTATTTGTTAAAAACAAAGTTGAGACAAGATCAACTCTCGCAATGACGTCACAAATGCAGGCCCCATTATAATATGACAAATATATAAACTTGTAAAAAAAAAACATCGGTTTTATAAAAATAATAATATTTTGTAATATTTATGTATTATTGATGTATTAATAAACGTACTACAAACGTGCGCGGTCACGTTTAATCTCACGCTTGCAGCCGATCAGCCGATGACATCGAAGTACCGCGAGAACTAAAGCGACTCCGTAAGCTTTAGAGTAACTCTCGCGGTACTTTGACGTCACGTCGGCGAACGGCCCGTACAGCGGCAATTTTAATCGAGCACGTGGAGCTACTGCGGCATCCTGCCATTTTACCCGAAATATTTGAGGCCAAAGAGTTGACGAGGTTTTACGAACAAATATCTTTAACATAAGACTGGATTAAAGGGATTATATTTGAGGTGGACAAACGACGTCACGTGCAACGTCACGCTTTAAAAAGTTAAAAATGTTGCTTTAAAAACAACAACAACAAGGATAATACTTTTGCAAACGCTCTCTAGTATACAGACAAGTGTTATTATGACAGACCTACAGTGACTACATTGGACATCTTCATTTGAAGGGTAAGCCTATGCAATTCTTATCTCGTGGTTGGGTCGGTCTTGTATTTTCGCTTGTGTGTTTGTATATAATCTTTACAAACTAGAATACATTTGTTAAAACTGCATGTGTTTTTTCATTTGGTGTTGTGCCATCAGTTTAACGGAGACGATGTTTAATATAGGACGATTGTTGTGGCGTTTGATGCATTGATATAGTGCAACGTACAGGCCTGCAATAGAGACATGGGTTAACCGTATAACATCTAAATTATATACGTTTTAATGAGTGGTTTTTATATGTAGCATTTAGAAAGTGTGTCTTGCTCGTTTTCTAGTTTAATATACGCAGAGGTTACGTCAGAGGTTACGTCAGATGTCACGTCATGTGCGCGGACAGAAATCAAGTGCAGTTACTCTTCAAAAAAACTTTATTTAAAAACATAAACAAACAAGACAGAGACTTAAGGACAGGGAACTATTGATGCAAGAAATATCAGGAGTTTGTTTGATGTTTGTTTTGTGTTGTATTGACGTTTTAGTTTAGTTTAGTGTTGTACTGCAGCACCAGTTTCGTTTTACTGTGTACTTGTATCGCTGAAATGACAATAAACTCCACCTTATTGTCTTTATTGACTTTGGCTTTGATCAATGACGATAGGAGGAGGGCGGGGTCTGGAGAGCACGTGGTACACAGAAAACAAACAATGACCACGTGCTTCCACCCAGCATGGGTCCAGTTCCCGGGGTTCTCCAAAAGTTATCTCAAAGTTATCCAAACGTTCTTGACGTAACATTAGTAAAACGTTTCTAATATTATATGTCAATGCTATCAAAACACAAGTAAACACAACAGGGATAAAGGAACCATAACAGGGCAACGTTTTGAAAAACTATGTAATACATGCATGCGTACAGTATTACTGTGGTTATTAGATTAGGAGATTAAGGAATCTGTGTATGATATTGAAGACATGTTTGCTTTGTGTCTTTGTGCTACGTTTGTTTTCAGATCTTAAGATCTTTCATGTTAAAATGTGAGTTTTTTTTCTGGTTTCACTTTGAAGAGAAACTATCTTCTACTCATCTAGTGTGTGTATGTTTGGGATAGTTGGTATCCTGTTATAAATTTGTGTATTAAATAGAATTGTTGAGTACAGGTTACAATCTTTTATTTGCAGTGCATAAGTCAAGCAACATTGTTGCACATTGCATTGTCTTCATTGAGTATTTGGTTAATAGTATTGCTGAATGTAAAAAAAAAACAAGTCAAGTAATTTGTTACACATTGCATATAGGTTTTGAGATGAATAAAGAAGGATGTGGAAACATTTTGGGAGACTGGCAAAGTTTAGAACTGAGGTAATCAAAACATCGCAGGCTCTGAAAATATTGTCCTATACAAACTATTGTCTAAATGCTGCAAAATGCACAATTTTATAAAACTGGAAATCTGTTATTGAGTTTTTTCTTTTGGTAAATACAAAATAGTGATAAAAACATATTTCACTAATCTAAAACTATTTTTTATACATATGTAATATTACAATTGGCAGCAATTTGTAGATTATTATTGTCTTCAAGACTGTAAGATTTTGAGGTACATACATTCCTGTATTTTTCCTGTATATAAGTATGAACGATTTTGCTGCATAAAGACAATAGCATCGTGTAACACATACAATCATTACGAATTTTCACGCACCACAGCATTCCATAGCATTGCTTGCAAACACAAGCAAAATTGTAAACACAGACATTGTTGTAATTTTTGGTTTAACAAACATCAGGAACATGTAATTTGGGACAAGATGAGCCATTTTGAAATGAAATTAGCTTCAACTCTGGTTGTCCACTGAGATTGATCTACAGTATCGATAATATGATGCTTGTCGTTTAGCTCATGTGCTTAATCTGTTTTTGTACAGCTTTCAAGTCGCATATAAAGAAAACAATCACAGCGAAATGTGATTAGGAATATTTGTGATTTAGAACACGGCAACAGCCAATCAGACGTTGCACTGTTATGAGGGAACATGATTATGGACCAATGAGATTTATTTAGGGGTGGGGCCACTAATGATCTAATATGTTTGTTATTGGATTTCTGGAGTTTAAAATGGCTTCTGCATTCTTCCATTTCATCGTTTATTATTGTTTTATATATATTATTATTAATGTTATTAAAGACAACAGTCTAAAGATTAATTGTTTTACTAGAACAATTCATTTCAAATGATGATGATCAGGCTCAGTATAACATCATATATATAAATTTGGTTGGTAGCTATGATGACAAGTATAATGTGAACAAGTGTTTTTTAAAATTGGATTATAAAACAATGTTTGTATTGCACAAGGCTATATCTTGATATGTGGATCGTACCCAATTTTAAGTAATTTTGAGAAAACCAAGTGCTCCGTGACTTTGAAGGGCTCTGACTGTCTATGTTATTTTACTTGTTTTTATTATGTATTTATTATGTTTTAAAAGTGTTATTTGAATGACCCAATGAAATCAGAGTGTTTTGCTTTTAAGTCCATGTTTTGTAGGTATACGCTGTTGTACTCATTAATGTTTAGCAGATATATGCATTTTAAACTGGCCAGTGATGTTGATGAATGTCAAAATTATTAAATCACTTGAGATCAGTGCCCACTAGCGAAACCAAATAGCAAATTCGCTGTTTTTTTTAAGAAATAATATTGCTAAATATTGGTGTCAGTGCTTTGTAAAACCAAACCGCAAACAAATGTTGACAAACAAATAACATAACAGAACAAATGTTGCTGAAGAACTGAAATTCAGAACAGTCACTGATTTTAGACTGAAGTTTGTGCAAACGTGGCTTTTTCTCTCTCTTTTACAGCACCGCGGTGAAGATCAACTTTCATTGATGCAGAATCACATCATGTGCCATTTTCTTAAAGGTAAAATGTTTTTTCTCTTTAAAAATATTTCCCGCTATCCCGTTTTGCTATCCATGCAGGTCAACGGCTATATCGCTCAAAAATAAAAATTCATGCCTACGTTTAAGTAAATGATCAGAATTTTTATTTTTGAGTGATTTAACTGTGATATGCAGAGAAGGTCATGATTAAGACATCGGTAGTTTGAATTTCCCAAAAAGTGTAAAAGCTGTGGCGCTTCAAAACATTTTCTGTTTGTTTGACCAGCCTGTCACAGTAACATGGGCATGGATTTGGGGGCGTGGCCATCAGCCTGAAGACACTCCGCGGTTTACCTTTAACCACAGCAAAAGTTCAACCACAGGAGAAGCACAGCCAGTATAAACGCTTTATCTAAAGCCACAGCCGCATCCGTAGCGTCTTTGGCCTCCTGCTGTTGCTCCTCTCTCACCTCCTCCACGTCCTCCTTTATCATATTGTCTTCCTCTGTCTCCTCAGGCTCTATGCTATCGCAGCGGTTTCCCTGATAACCCTGGTAGCAGTGGCAACGGAACCTTTCGGCCAGCAGGTGGAGCTCACGTTGCGAGTGCCAGCCGGTGACCACGAAGGTGCCGTTCCGGTTGGAGTGGATGCGGTAGCTGGAGCGGCTCAGGTGCAGGTAGTGCGGCTCCTCCGGGTCTCGGCGGACGCAGCGCCCGTTGGACTGACACAGGAAGTCGCTACAGACCTCTGCCGCCCGGGTTACGTTGGTGATGTACTGACCCAGTCTGTGGCTTAAAAACGCCTTGACTTTGGAACAGTTGTGCTAGGGAGACGGATTCAGAGAAAGTTAGGATTGTGAGGAAATTTGCGTTAAGGTATGTTAGCAAACAGGCGTTAAAATCTCACCCTTGAGGATGTGAGGTTGAGATCCCCCCAAATAACGAATCCTGCAGCCCCCTGTGCAGCACTTTCTCCTATTGTGTGTATCAGATCCATCTGTGAAAGTAAAATAGTGAAAAGAATTAATTTAAATGGCATATTGGGTAATAATTAACATACTGTGAGTTGTGCTAAGCAGCTATGTGCTGTCAGACCACCAGATGGCGTTGTTAAATTCAGACTCCCTTTGCAACAGCTTGTGTGTAGAAAACAGTTTATGATAGAAACACAGTAATAATTATTGTTTTCAATATAACATTGACAAGAAAACCAACAGTATAATATATCGGTATATTTTACCATGACAAAATCATGTTGACAACACATTGTCAGGCTTATCATGCTAAGTTTAGCAAAACGATCTCATATTTGCATTTCGTAGTAATTTAAAGAATTGTAACCATGCCAACGCATGTTCACCTGGGTCAGAAACGCCATGGCGTCGTCCCTGTACCCCAGGCGGGTGTAGACGTACGTAGGCAGGTCGTACGGCAGTGAGGTAAGGGAGGCCAGCCTCAGCGACTCCAGCACCCTGTTTCTGGAGAAGTGGAGGTTGCGGATGCTGTCCGTGTGGCCCTTCCGGATAGCCAGGGCGGGAAAAAGGGCAGTGCTACTGTTCCACATCCAAATGAGCTGGTCGTTACGGAGAATCTCTTGTTGTGGGCACGTGCCGTTGTAGTTGTGCTCGTGCACGTTGTAATTATGACAGTCGGGGTACAAGTAAAAACCCCAGAGGCCCTGCGGGCGAGTTTGAGTGCCCAGCTGCAGCGTGCCTTGCATGAACTCCCTGGCGCTCTTCTCAAAGCGCAAGCGAGCGAGTTCCTCCACCTGCTCTTCAGTGACGTTTATGTACGCCCGTTGGATCAGCTCTCGTGAACGCTGCCGATAAATGTCTTTCTTGTGCCAGTTTCGACTCCACTGCGGCCGCCAGTACTCCCAGTCGATCACAGCCAGGCCCCGGAAGTCTTCCGAAGGTATAAAGTGAGTGATGTCTTTTCGGGCTTTGCGAAGGTGCGCGTCCAAGCTGCTGTTCTGAGGTAGGCCTCCGTTGACGGGAACCCCCTGCTCATTGTAGAACGGGTAGTAGCCCAGGCGGTTGGCGTAGAATATAGTGACGTTCTGACCCGTGTGGACCGCTCGCGGGCTTCCGCTGATGTGGAATAGATCAAGGTTGACGTTGACGCCGTACTTCAAGGTGCACATGTCCAGGGGGGCATTCCACGCTGCCAGGAAAGGCTTGCGGCCCACCAGAGGCAGCTTTGCAGGTTTTTGGCCGACGGCAGAATGGACCAGAACCAACAGCCAGGAACAGATGATGGCACAGGCGACGGGCACAGTGTGGTGTTGCAGGGCCCCGTGGGGCACGCCGGGCATTCTGCTGCGTGACTCAGCACAGGCAACCGTCAATCATCCTGCGAGGGGAAAAAACACGTATGTATTAAATCATTTACTATAAACACGGCTAGCAATGCTAAACGACGATCAAAGAAGAATTTATGTGTTACCATAGAAACTATTTGTGTATATATGAAGTATACCAATATTGTTTATTATTAGTTTGATTAATACAATTTGTATTTTAAGTTTATTTGAATGGATTTGGTGCAAAACAAAATAAAATCTAATTTATTATTTTAGGACAACAAGTGTGTTTTTTTTAAGACAAATGGTTGTATGACCGCCAAGCACTTGGAACACACAGCACAAGTTACATGCAATTATTTTATTGCCCACGACAATTTTTGTTTCCTTGAAGCTTGAGAAGAGTAAGTCGCAATCCATCGCCATTGTGAGGACAACCAAGAATAACAGTTTTTTATTTCTCTAGTTTGGCTCAGAAGAACAAAGAAAGCCACAAGGTTTAAACGACACGAGGGTGAGTAAACCTTCATTTTTTGGGTGTGATGTCCCTTTAAATGTAGAGAGAAGTAAAATGTACACGTAACCTTTTGTTGAGTTGATGATGAGTCAATTGTTACTCTGGGGGTTACAGTCATCAGTCGTAGCAGCAGTTTACCACAGAGTACTGGCCACATGCAGCCACACGCTCACCAGTGTGGCGCCCACATAGCCATAATAACAGCTGCCCTCGCCAGTTGCCCTATCTGCACGCTAAAACGTTTAAAGACAAACTCGCTTTTTTTGCTTGCCACGCATGTACAGAATAATATTTACATGCACGTTAAAACCACAAGTCGGCAGAATGTCACAGCAGCTACATGTGTAAGGGCACATGTGGGTTTTATTATTACGTTCCCTTAACAAAACTGTAAGCATTTTCCTAAAGACAACAGCTTTAACATGCTAAGCTTGTTTTCTGGTCTTGGCTAGCCTCTACGGCTGATCTGTTTTGTTGGTTTAAGAGGGGTTTTGGTACTGACTAGCCAGACCAGCTTAAACCAGCCAAGACCACCAGCATGTCTAAGATGCGGTTAATGCTGTTTTTCAGAGCTGCAGGAATAATTGAAATGCAGAAATATCTGGAATAATTTATTTACCTCCAAGTTTGTGTTACAGGGCGTCCCGTCGGGCCAGATAATCAGGAACCTCTGATTTCAAACTGCTGTCGCCACGAGGCATGGAATCAATCAGCAGTAACCATGGTAATAATAGCATGTATTTGGAAGTTATTAATGCCAGTCATGTGCTAAATCTGAGGTTGAAAAACGAGGTACAGCACGGAATGTTGCGGACGAGGCAAATTGCCTCATGGTAGTTGCGCTATTGAGTGGAAAGATCTTGGCAGGAACCCTCACTCCTTTTCCCCCAGGACTGGCACCGGGCCCGTGCAATGAGGGGAAGAATTAAACCACTTCCTGCGTAAGACCCCTGCTTTGCGCTGGGCTTCACAGATAAAGTTTCTCCTAATGGCATTTGTTTACCTCTGAAAGCGTGGAAATCCTTATATGCAAACACATCCCACGCGGCACCTTTTTAAAGCTAAAGTGTGTCATTTGGTTTGATGTTAAAACACATAGTGTAAAAATAAACCCGTTATCCCAGCCTAATTCGCAAAGACAACTGAAAGTAATTCATTACTAGCTTGATTTCGCTGGAAAGTACAAGTAAAAACTGTGGCACTTTTAAAACGTTGTCAAATTTTGTCAACTTGTCTCAGTTTGTAGAGTGTGGCGCGCCGTTGCAGATACCGTGCGTAAATGTAAATAATTGTATAGTTATACATCAGAAGGAATCGTGACACAGGTTTTTAAATATGGAGACCAGAAAGGAGCCCTCATGTGATTATGTATTTGAGAAGTGGGGGGGTATGAATAAAACTTTCCATGAAACATTAGGTTAGCCATAAATGAAAACACTGGAGCATGAGAGCTTACAGAACCGTACAGAATTGAGGATATTATGCCTGTATGGTTTTCAAATACAGCACATTTATTTATCTTTGAGCTTCCCCGAACCCTCAGCCCTCTCTGGCAACAATTAAGATACATGTGGGTTAGCGAAAGTGGTTTTAACAGAAAACTTTTAAGCAACGGCTTCAGACAAACCACAAAAGACACAGAGTCGACCTGACGCGCCGATGCATCTTAGTTCAGTTCCCGCCAAATGCGAATTCGATCCAAATTGGAAACATAAATAAGACCAAACTAGATTTACAACAGGAGGCGGTGTGGTTTCTTGAATAGCTGTATAGGAGCCTCTGGGTTCCTGGGAAGATGTGTGGTTTATTAGCTCTGAGGATAATGTAAAGTCTAGTCCTGTTTAATCTTTCGCTTTGTCTCGACCTTGACAGGCATCACTTTCAATTTAATTGTGGAGATTTTCTGTGTTATTATTTCTCATTTTGTATTTGAAACTCAAAGATCCCACAGCAAGATCACAGATGGGTTATTTACTGCTGTCTTTGATGCTCGATAGGTAAACAGCCCTATAAAAGGATCTTTATTATGGTGTAACCCAAACAGACACCAGGTGAGGTTAAACTGAGGTTGTGTTTTGGTTTGAGGTAGATTGTTTTGAGGCAGACATTTCACTGAAAGCTACTTCTGACAGCACCATTCAGCAGGTTAGCTCAGTTAAATGTTATAACATTAGAGTCTCGACCATAAATTTTCTGTCACAAAATATCTTTAAAGATGTGGTGATCCGCTAGAAAACGTTGATGTTAAGTGGCGACAGTAGCGCAACACTTGGCCGCCGGTTACTTGTCTTCAGCGTGGGAGCATGTTGGCTTTATTCCTGGAGAAGATTAAGTTGCGGAAGTGTGTTATCTCATCTGTAAACTCTTCCCTCTGATTAAGTCCCTTCAAAATATTTACAGAGCCGCTGCTCAAAGACCTTAATGGTGCTTCGCTTATTTCCTGACAGTAAATTTTTAAATTAAGCCTCCTTTGAGGTACGCATATAGTTGAAATGGGCTAATTAAGCTTTCTTTCATTTGGTTTTCTTGAGGTAAGGTCTTACCCTGCCATTTCCACATCCAATATAGTCACAAAACAACCACTTAGAATATATAATACAGTATTTTTTTGGCCACTGAAAGCCCATGTAAACTGTAAATATTTCCTGAGATACGTTCATTGATGAAGACAAACATTGTTCTTTGGCACTTGCTCCTCAAGGCCAAGACATCTGTTTTAAAAATGTAAACACCTACCTAGACTCAAATATTGTTTTCCAGGTTAATGCAGCATGCAGCCTTTTAAAACATTCACTAGAGAAAACTAGACTAGAAGACTTAGACTGGATTACAGAGTACAGCAGTTAAACTGAGAAACATCACAAACAACTATTTTAAAAGTACTAAAAGAAGATGGAATGTGTCTGTTTTTGTCATGCACTTTGTTTTCAGGGCAGATACTAGCAGGGCCATGTAACTACAATAATAAAATGAGTCCACTCACCTGTAGCTTCCACACACCGCTGCCATAGTCGCGTTCCCCTGGCGATACGCTACACGCACCTCTGCATCTACAAAATGCTGGTTTCGTTTTTCCCTGTCTGTCTGTCTGCCTACTCACCACTTTCTTATATACACTGTGAAGAGAGAGAGAGACTTGGAGTTCCCTGAGAGAGGGAGGAGAAAACAAGTGCCACAGAGCCTCAGCAAAAAACCACAACACTGCGATTAGCGTAAACCAGGAGGGAGCGAGTCTAAATCCTATTGAATGAGTGTGTATGTGAAAGTCTTTGTGTGTGTGTGTGCGCGCATGATCCTTCCCCTAGACAGTGTACACTGTGGGAGTGTCTTAACAATCATCCACATCACTCAGCATTAACTGTGTTCCTCATCCCCTAGTCACCTGGTTTTGAGTTCACGTGACGTTTAAATACCCCAGACGCTGTCGCCTTTTCCTGCCCTTGTTGCTGTCCCCTGTGGCCTGTGATTGTCTTGTTTTTCTATCCAGTCACTGTCTGTTTTTGTGGCTTGGGAGTAGATGTTTGTTGAGGAATATAGCTGGTGGCTGCAAATAAACAAGAACGTTTCATTTCTCTAGGTGTTTTTTGCAGTAGAGTAATTTATTTAACGTTGGAACAATCCAGTACGTAAGATTTGTTCGCACATTAGAATCGCATTGTGCTGCAATAATCCTTGGTGTGATATCTGGAAGTCTTAACTGGCCTCCGCTTTGCATTCCTATGGCAAGCCATGCTAAATTACAAGTCCCCCAAATGTGTCTAAGCACATTTTTCTTAAAAGCACTCCCCCAACTCTAATTTAAAGAGGGAGCACAAGTCCTGCGGTGCGGCTGTCTCTGCGTTTTACAGCGGTCCTTAAGGCGCTTAGCTTGCAACCGAGATAAACACAGGATTCTGACCGTCTAACAAACAGTTCTCACATAAACAGCCGTTCCAGGTCCAGAACAGTGCTTATCAGTCTTGCAGCAGTGTAGTCATTTGTTTACAGTAGAATCTTACAGCAATTTCATGTTGTTATCCACCCATGATGCAGTCAGCTGAGTGAGGTGTCTTGTTGACAGCCAGCAGTCGCCAAATCATCTGCTATGCAAGGCGTACAGCATAATGATAGGGTCTAGGTCTGTGCGTAGGGTTAGTGGAGACCGGCTGTCTTGGTTGCACACAGTTTTCAAACTGAAGGCTTTTGCAAAGCTCTTACTACTTGTGTGTTGTTGTTTAGTTGTATAAGGATTCCTAAAATAAACAAGGTTTAAAAACTAGCCAACCAAATAACCAGATCTTTGGACCAGTAACCAACCAATGTTACTTGGACCAACCAAAGGTCATAATAGGCACGCAACAATTTACAGAAGAGCTGTGAAATAGATGTTTGATGTCGTCATTGGCGTTCTGGACAATGATGCTTGGTCCAAAATAGACAGACCTGCTCTTGATGTTGGGAAAACTAACAAAATCTACTGTTCACTCAGGGAAAATGTCACCACGATTAAGCAGGACCACCAAGATGCCAAGCAGAGGTTGATCCATGGGGTGCCAGATGCTGGATTAGGCTTCCTGCCGATGTCTCACCTCTGAGGAGATGAATGTATTCAGAATGAGTTTATTTAACAGTGTGAGAGGAGGTGGCGGAGGGAGAAGTGGTTTGAGTTTTCAATAGAAAACCACTTTCCCACAGCTGCAGGAATGGGACGGTTGTCTGGGCCAAGCGTTGTGGATTATTGGTGACCTCTTGTGCCTTCAGAGAAATAGGCAGATTCTTTTCTATGGCACCCTTTCTGGATGAACCTTCACAGAGTAGGGCAGGCTTGTTTTCGTACCGGACCTTTAGGGTACTCATGGACATTGGCTTTCCTGTTTTGGTAGAACTGGTATTACACATCCCTTCCCAAAAGTTTGGAGTTAATTAATCTTGGAGATCCATCTGACAAACGTTCAGTTATGAAGAATAAGTCCAAACTAGGTGGGCGCTTGCAAAATGAGTTCAAATAGAGGGTCCAACCTGCTTTTTTCACAGTTGTGTTTTCCTAACTTTTCCAAGGTGCTTCTCTAGTCAGCTGTTCTACATTTACAAATCCCTTTGGCCACGTTTTCATTTACATCCAGCTTTCTGTATGACAAACCTGCAGGTCTGAGAGACTAAACACATGTGACTATTATATTAGCATGCCCAGTTGGACCCAAACGTTAAGCTAATAAAAAGAAAAGATCAATTTATGATTGTACAGCGAGAAGCGCTTGGTGGCTGAGAACCGGAACGCTGAGTTTATATTCATGTTGAACAAAGATCTGCAGATATGTGGAGAAACCGGTGAGGTCTCGTTGAGCAGAGTCATCAGATTCCAAACCTCACAGTTCTGTGCCAGACCAAGTGGTCAGGGAACCGTTTTTTTGGCAGTTTACCATTCAGGAACATATTCTTCCACTTATTCAACTCGCTTTCTCGTCCCCTTGTAAAATTGCATATGCTTGCAACATATAGAAAAATCATTAAATGAGGTCTCGTTAATCTCTCTATTCTGCTAAAGTTTCCTGCTTCTCACAATTTGCTCTTTAAAAGAGACCCCAGGAGTTTGAAGATGTCTTCTGTAAAGTTTTAGAAAAGATCTCAACTGTGTCTCAAACTGTGCTCCGATTCAACGTTGCAGCTATTATAAAAGGAAAGACATACATTATAAGACATCAACATGAATTCATTTTGGTCTTAACATTAATTTATAGAGCTGTAGTGAAACTGCAAATCCACAGTTGTCTTTTTATTTTTCCTAATGTGTTTTAGAAGAATTATCTGAGGTAAAACTGATGCCTTAGTGACCGAACTGATCACAATCCGAGCACTACGGTTTTCCTCAAGGGAAAGGTTTCAGTGTGTAATCCTTAGAAGATTACAGTGAGAACATAATGTCAGGGCAGAGAAACCACAAACGTTCATCTGACATTGACTTGTTACTTTGCAGATGGGGTGATACCATGGCAACAGCTGTGTTTTAGTCATTTGGTTTATAGCATCCAAAACCGGGCTGTGAAACCTGTTAACAAATGGACTGTGTAATGACAATGAAGTGCTGTTTTTTTCCAACCTGGAGTTTTATTCAGACAGCGAGTAAATAACAGTTTTCCCGTCTTATGGTCAACTATAGCAATAATTAGCAACAAGTGTGTGTGTGTGTGTGTGAGTTTGAGACACACCCCACGCCATGCTAATGCAGCCAGCAGAGGTGTGTACAGGTTTATTGTGGAACAACAGACAGTTTGAGGGTGAAGTTTGCTGGAGCTGTGGTGCAGTGGTTAAGAGGTTCGAATCTGACCCAATTCTATTCCATCTTTCTCTCCCAACAGGAACTGTGAGGGAACAAAGTGCAAGTTTCGCACCAGCCTGGCGTCTTGGAGCGTTAAAAGATGTTGCAATCATTTCCAAAACACACAGTTGAGCAGCTATTGTGTTATATTATGCTTGGCGTCTGACATTGTAGATGCTGAACACCTATGTACACATTTCGCCATATAAACCGGGAGGTCCTTTTTATTAAACCACCGCTAGGGAAATGCGACCCTACTGTTGATTTAACAGCACTTTAAAGTTTGTTGTTATTTTAAAATCTAAAGTTTGATCAGCCTGTTCTGACAGGATCTTTACTGCACAAACCTGGTTGGTCTTTGAACCAGCCGTCTTAAGCGCAACCATCCGGGCATGCGATCTAAACCTCTGCAACGAAAATAAAGATTCTTCCAGGACCCCGAATGTTCCTCATTTAAGGAGCTTTTGGCACCAGGAATTATAGCATAATTGTATGGAAATGTTAGCTTCTCCAACTTCAAAAAGTGCAATAATGTAAAACAGTTCTGGAATACCAATGGTGAATCGTTTATGGAGCCTTTGTACTGATTATCTAGTGAGGACTGGAAACATTTTCTTGAAACCAGTAGGTTGAGTTTCAAATTGTATTACATTCTTCACAGGTTGTAAAAGCATCATTAAGTTTATTTTGTTTGGAAAGCTGAAATAATAGATTACAGAGTAACAGGTTTTTAACATGGTAAGAGTCCGTTTTTGTGAATTACCAGAACGTTATAATTGCATTATTAAAATTCTTTCTACACCTGTCAGCTTAATGATGAAATAACTTTCTGTTAGTCATTCGTATGTTGTTTTTTTCCAGGGAAGCGAAAACATTATTCAACATTAGCTCAGCCAATGGTGTGAGTTTGGGGCGGGGCTCTCAGAAGGTAGAAGTATCTGGAAAACTTGTTTAAATATCATTTTTGTAACTTTTTGAGTGTTTTTTTTTTTACCCACAAGTGTTATTTTTGTCATCTTTTTGGTTACAGTTTACAAATGACTAACACAACCGGAGAGATATGTTTAGCTTATTTGGCTAGGTTTGAGTGCTTGCAGATGAATTGGTAAGAATTGGTTGAGTGCTGTAAATGAAATAAACAAGCAGTGAGTCACAGACTTACCAGCAACAAAATGACAAATGGGTGTTGTGAATGAGTGAATAAATGAGCCACAAACCTTGGTGACAACTGCAGGGTGTTGGGTATTGTAGTTGGTGCTGGTGTAGGGTGTGGGCGGTTGGTGCAAGTCAGCACTTGTACGTCTGTGACACGATACAGTCCTGGGGTGCTAAGTGGCTTAGCGTATAGTTTTTGTGTACTTGCATAAAGAGTTGTATGGAATCGGACGAGACCCACTCTGAATTTTCGTGTGACAGCTGTGTGTCAGGCGTATAGGATTACTGTTCACTTATAAAATAACTGTTTAATTTAATTGCTGTTAATAACACCATTAATATTCTTTAATGGTGTCAATTGTACATCGCTTTGGATAAAAGCGTCTGCTAAAATGCATAAATGTAAATATTCTGTCTTTTATTCAGGCCCGACAGCTTGACATCTCGCATGCTTCAGTGACCCAGTTTCGCCAGAGATTTACAGAGTTGAGTTTTGGTAAGTTGTCAGTCAAAATCGTAAACGTCTTAACAACGTCAAAGCCGTTCATAGTGTCTTATGAGAATAATGTCATATTTTCTAACCATGGGTCACAACTAATGAACTTTTGACTTGCAGCAAATGAACATTTCAACAGATGCTGCACTGTAAATATGTTGTTCAGCGTGCACATTATAAATCACATAAATTGAATGATCAGTACATACATAAAACATTATTATGTTGGTGAACAGCCTACAGTTTATGATTTTTATTGTTAATATCATACATATCACAAACATAATTAACTACGTAGTCTTATAGTATTTATTTACAAACACAATGGCTTTGAGTTTAATATTAGTTTTGTTCTTCAGTGTCTTTAAATGAACTTTCAGATGAACTTCACAATGTAAACCATATGTATTGTTTTTGAAGACCCGTACTAAATGTAATACCTGTTAGTTGGTTAGCCGAATAGATGTGGCACATTTTCAAATCTCATATCCCGTATTAGTGGTGAGGGAGTGTGGTAATGTAAACTGGTAGTTTGTGGGAAAATTTGGGAAATAAGAAAGAAGACATCACCAAAGACCAAAGACGGTGATTACGGAATCTCATCTTTGCCCAGCAGACGTTAAAATGTTTTGCACCAAAGAAACGAATTAATCCATGTTTGGAGTTCGAGAAAGGATAGACATGTTTCAATTGGAGTACGTTGGGAAATGTGATTGCAAAACCGCTTCACCAAACCTCGATTCTCTTTTACACAATTTAAATTTTCTTCCACATCAAAGCGTGCACACAAAAATGCGTGACTGATTTCAAAATGTTTTAAAACGTTTGCCCAAAATTACAGCGTTTGTAAGGCCTGACCGTAAGTAGAGAATGCTAGCTAAACAATGAGCCAATTTTTATAAAAATGGTTCTGTTCTGCATGTAATTGTATTCATAAACAGTTTCGTAGTCAACGATCGGTTTGGTTTTTAGTATAAACGTATTTTGGGTTTGTTTAGAAGCTAAATTACAAATGATGTTTTCGGAGAACGTACACTAGTTTTTTTTGTTCTCACCCCACTGGTAAATATAAATGTGTGTGTGTAGGTGTAATCTTGTTTTTCTGTTATTGTGGGCATCAAATGTCCCACCAAGGACGGGAAGTCACACAAAGTAGCCTGCGGTCACAACAAGGGAAGTTGTTTATTAAACGTACTAAATGATGCTTATTTAAAAACGTTCCTGTATGGGTTAGGAAGAAGGTTAGAACGTATAGAATTAGGAAAGTTCCCACAAAGACAGTTCTTCAAACTTTTTAAGTGAATTGCTTAAACTAGTTCCCTTAATTAGTTGTTAGCCGTTACTTTTTTAACTTTTCGGTCTATTGGTTTATCTGCATTCAATTATTTTGTCATGGTGACAGAATTCGTACAGTAACAGAATACCAGTACCAACTCACCTGCCTAAACACATGTACATGTGTTACTGTACATAATGTAAATACTGTATATACTGTACTGCCTTTGATCCATATCCCACAAACTGTATAAGCACCAAATGACCCCATTTCTCTTTTATACAGTTTTTTTCCCCAAAACTTCCCGGCAGGGGTCTGGAGGCTTGTGTTGGATACCTCTGCCTCACCCAAAACTCCAGAATTCTTCTCCATCTAACGATCAGGTTCCAGGTCTGTGTTTTGGAGTGTATCCTGGGCTCAGACCAACAGCTGTGAGGTGTGTCCGTGTTATACGAGACCCTTCCCTGTGTTCCCGTTTCTGTGCGCAACGATCCGCGAAGCACCAGGTTCAACAAATAACACCAATGCATATAAATACTCAAATCAAACCCAGAGCCATTTAAGATGTAAGAGCAGAAGGGTTTTTCCAGCCTTGGAGTTGAGAGCCTGTTTGCTTTCAGGGTCTTAGAATAAATTAACACCTTGCAAAAACCAAGAAAATTCCACCATAAGTTCTGACAAAAAAAACTCACAGATTGTTTCAGTTAAAGTAGATGTTTTTTAACTCTACATTGAAGTCACCAGTGGCCTGCAGACACCTCATGATGTTGGTTTGTTAAAAGCATAGTTTCTGTGGAGCGTTATGACGAGTTTTAAGAATGTTTAATTTGGTGGCAACATCAAAGATGCTTTATAATTTGAAATGAGAAGAAGTTTGAGTTTTTTTGACCCTTACGATTGTCAATAACTATCCTCAGTCTGAGATGAGACAACTTGGTCGACCAGCCATGATACCTCATGTCATTTCTGTGGAAATTACCTCAGTTTGTGTGGGAAAGGAACCATTTTTAATTTGTTTTATCAATTATCATGTTTGTGCTGCTTATAATACTAAAGATTTGATGGGTTTTAATCCGATACGTTAAAAAAATGATAAATTGGAATAATGATCTGATTGGTTAGTTCATAACTTTTGATAAACGTATGTTATAGGTTTTTATAAGTGTTCCTGTAGCTCAACGGGTTGTGCATTTCATTAGCACTGCAAAGGTTGTGGGTTCGATTCCAAGGGAAGTACTGCACAAATGTATATTTAAGCACCTGCCAAATACATAAATGTAATGTGAAGTAGAAAATATGTACATTTCTAGGCCAGTTACTAATGTATACAATGTCGAAAAAACGTTTTACAGTAACATCTGCACAATAAACCAGGTGCCTGTCTCATAATATCAGACACTTAATAAAGAGGCAAAGACACAAGAACAAGATGGCCGACAAGCAGGAGAAATGGAGGGACAAAAGCAGCATAAGTTCTCGCAGGAACCCGTCCCTCAGGTGCGGCGTGAAGATCTGAGCTTCCTGGGGCACCTCGCAGAAGATGCCCGTCCAGCCCTGGTAACACTGGCAGGTGAACTTTTGCTTCATCTCCAGGATGTCGAGGTTGTTGAGGTGGCCGCTGATGTGGAACCGCGGCCCACGGATGCCGCGGTTGAGGCGGACGTTAAAGAAACGAGGGTTGAGATGCAAGTAAGCTCCAGAGTCCAGACTTTTGCGCACGCATTTGCCGTTTTTCTTACACAAGGCTTTGCTGCAGAGCTTGGCGGCCGAGGTGACGTTGATCACATAGTGTCCCAGCGGACCGTCAATGTACTTCTTGACTATAAGACAGTTTCTCTGCAAGAACACAAGACATTAGCTTCTGTAGCTCAAAACTTCTGATAGACCAGTCACAGGAACCATGAGCCGTGATGTCATCACTCATGGTTAGATCTGTATCATTCGATTTAGGTTTAGACACATCTAGCAAACGTCTTTAAGATTTTTCCACAATGTTCTAAGACAGATATTGAAGGAAATTGCTAAATAATTTGATATGCAATATGATAAAGCTATAAGTTTGAAAGTTACTTAAATGACATACATGTTTATATTCTTTCTGGCAAACAAAAGCAGCACCACAACTTATAGCAGTTACCAGCAATTTTTTAATGTTACAGTAACTTTTTTTTGTGCCAGTCTCAACCTACAACTTGGACCATACGTAACTTTTTAAAGTATTAAAACCATTAAATAACAATATTGAGTCACTGCATGGGTGTGCGTTGCTAATTACAACATGCGTAACCCTGAGCTCCCCACGTGTTGTTTGTTAATACCATCTTAATTTCAGCTTAAGCTTAAATCAGTTAGTACGAGCTTAAGCTGATTAGAATGGTAAGCAGATGTTGATCTGTAAGTAGATAAATGTTTCTGGTTATGGATGCTAATATTAGCAAGCAATCTAAAAAACATGTTAGGCTGCTACTCATAAATGGATTTTGCAGCATTATTGATTGAATGATGTAATAAGAGACGTGTCTTTTAATAGATGACAAGCACCTGAGATCTGGAGTATTCGGAAGACCCCCACAGGACCACCCCGGCGGCCCCCAGCGCCGCACTCTCTCCTATGGTGTGGATCAGGTCACTCTGCAGAATTAATAGTTATATGTTAAATAAATCAGTGTTATGAGAACATCAGCAAACAATAATCATATTGTTGCATTTAACTTAAACAATATAAAACTTTGTATAAATTCTTACATTTGCATTAGATATTGTATCTGTCAGTAGTAATGATGGGTCAAATTTGAGATCCCACAACAATAGTGGCTCTACTTATAAGTATGTAGCCTGTACCATCACAATCAACATATGGAAGCTATTGGTTGTAACCCAGTCTAGTTATAATAAGTACGTTATTCATGTAGCTCACTGTCTGGAAAGGCGGGTGGTCCCATCAAATTGAAGGCAGCCCTGCGGACCCTTTGCTGGGTTTGATTTGGAACATTCCTCTCATAATTAGGTGACAGATGAGTGTTTAACCGTATCTCTGACGTGTAGCCAGCGGGACTCTGTCATTTAAGTATTTGACATGTGATTTAAACAACACGTGCTTGACATTTTCCTGTAGAGCTTGTAGGGAATGTATTTTTTTTGTCTTCGGAGGGCATTGTAAAAGGATTCGGAAGCGTAAAATTGTCAGATTGTTGAAGGCAGTGTGTGTAACTTTGGTGCCAATTCTCACTGCACACTTGCTAAGTGCTAGGCTAGGTTTTTAACGTTACATCTCAATGCTCACCTCTGACAGCACATCAAACGTATAGGCATAAAAGGGCCGCGAGTACACAAAAACGGGCAGCGTGTAGTCATTCCGGGCGATCGAGGCAATCCTCATGGCTTCCTTGACGCGGTAGTGCACAAACTTAACCGTGTTGGGTGATGACTTGAGCTCATAGTCAAGATAGATGGATGGGTAGAGCGCCGTGCTTCCCTTCCAAAGCCACATCAGGTGGTCGTTACGTACGTGCTCGATGTTCGGACACTCGCCATTGTACCGCAACGGATGCTGCTTGTAGCCGTAGTTGTAGCAGTCAGGAAAGAGGTAAAAACCCCACAGGCCGTGCGGTCGTCGACTTTCGGCCAGCAGAAGCGTGGCGTTCATGAAGGCTAGTCCAGCTCTCTCAAAAAGCTCCTTAGCTTCATTCTCCACTTTGCTTTGCGGCCAGCCTGGGTGCAGTTTTCTTATAAGCTCCTTGGACTTGTTCCTGTAGATGTCTTTTGAGCCCCAGTTGCGGACCCACTGCGGGCGCCAGTTTTCCCAATCGATGACGCCCAACCCGTGGAAGTCCTTGAAGGGAATGAGCTTATCGATGTCGGCCCGAGCTTTGCTGAGGTGTTTGCTCAAGCTTTGGTTCTGAGGAAGACCACCATTGATGGGGCTTCCAGAACTGGTGTAAAATGGGTAATAACCTAGGTGGCTGTGGTAGAAGATGGTCACGTTGGGGCCACTCAGAGTCTCGTTGTGGTTAGCAACTATGTCAAAGACACTAAGGTCCAAATCCACCTGGCAAAAGAAAAGAACATGATATAGTTTCTAACATTTGGACCACGCAGTATCATTTCCAACATATGGACCACACAGATTTAGCATCTTTTGCTAGTTTATTAACTTGTTTAACCTTGAAGCGAAGACGGCAGGACTCTGTGGGCGCGTTCCACACAACCACAAACGGACGATTGGGCAACAAAGGGGTGCGGGTCTGCTTCAACTGATCGCTCCGGGCAACCACCAATCCGCACACTGTCACCGCAAGATAGACTATCATCTTCATGGATCATTCGGCCCACATGCCAGGAACTGAGAGGAACCAAACAGGGAACATCAACATTTGGCAAGAACATTCACAGATGTTGAGGTAAACTCAGCCCATTGTTTCTCTGTTCTGCACCCGATAAAACCGCCTTTAAATCCTTGTTTAATAATCCATGTATACAACTGACCGCATTAGCTGGTGTTAGCAAGGCAAAAGGTTGTGGGTTCGAGCCTAGGGGACACAATTGCTGGTAAAATGTATAGCTTTAAATGCTGTAAATTGCTTTGCCAAACTGTCGATAGCTATTTGAATTGGGCCCTTTTTTTTACTGATTTATGTATAAAATTGTATATTACAATTCCAAAGGTGCACTACTTATTTCATAGGTTACCCTTATATATGTGGATTATTTATAGCTGTTTTTGTTTGCATAACAGAAGACATCTGCATTAAATTACCTCACTTTATCTGTCTGTACCTGTCACTGAAAGTTTAAGCAGTGTTTTGACAAAATCAGTCTATAGGAATTTTGGCGTTCCCAGTTTTTAATCTGCTTTTAACTCCTCTCCCCAAAATGACACGTGCGTTACATTAAAATTCCAAGCTAATCTCTGCGAAATTCCTCTCCCGGTTTCGAGCGGGATCCTTATAAATAAAATCCGCCCTGTATGTGCCCGTTTATTTTCAGTGAATTGTTTTGAAATAAAGTCTTAAATGTTTTATTAAAAGAAAAGAAATAACAGATCTATCCTTCAACATTATAACGTGGTCTGTTCCTTTCAGGAGCAAATCACATTAGACGGTCGTCCACAGAGATTCCGGGTTTTAATGGATAATTACTCCGTGCACTTTTGCAAGATCCCGTTAAATAAAATAAAGGGTTATGTCATTTACGGTACATCAGGAAAATCTGCATTTCCTTTTCCAGCGAGATTCCAGCAAAACTCGGAAAGGTTTCCAAAAGCAACAGAGCACTGAAGTCACCAAGTCTTTTCATGAACCACAAACATCCACAAGGCCCAGCCACAAAAAAGACCCCCCAAAAACATGTCTGAGACTCACTGGAACAGTCAGAGACACTCTGAGGGGACGTGAGAGCCCTTGTTTCTTTTTTTTTTAAAATTGACTGATTCAGTCCAGATGACTCGGTAGTCGTGTTTCATGTTAAACGATGAACGTTTTGGCTTGTAGTTGGAAAGTGGAACGCAGTGAGAACTCACAGAACTCTAAGGCAACTATTTTTTAGATTAAATAAATAACAAAGTTTAGGAATTTTGGAAAATGTAAAACGCCAACAATGTTACCATGTTAAAAACAATGCATGTTTTGTTTTCAATGCAAATGAGAGACAAAGTCATGTTCATTTTGTTTTACCACAAATTGTACAAAAATTCTCACTCTTGTTGTATCCCACTGTACTGTTACTGTACAATATACTGTACTGGACTTAGTATCTGCTGTAACTCCTTTAATGTAAACATTCATATTGTTACGTTATGCCCTGTGATAAACCCAGAATTAAACAAATACAGAGGTCAGACTGGATGTGCCCACTAGCCTGTATCCCCTTATTTCCTTTTCTGAAAAGCAACATGGAAAAACAGAGACAGCAATAATTACAAACCTAAGCCTTTAAATACAGTAACTTCAGATCAGGGGAAAGGATTTTCCGACATTGTTCTTGTAAAGTTTGTGACCTAATACTTTTGACAGTAACAAACCCTGATGTTTCTCCAAACAAGACGTTTTGCATGCGATTCAGCAGTGAATTTTTCCAAGGATTCCATCGTGGCCTCATGGCCTATAGCAGATGTTCCCTTTGAAAGCATTGTGTGATGTGTGCAGGCTGTGAGCGTTTGTGATAATGTGGTAATTCCATAAATGTGATTTATTCATGTGATTGTAAGTTATTAAAAAGCAGTCTTCCAGTAACACAAAAGAATGTTTCCTTTTTTAAAAAAAACACTTTTGGATAAAGTTTAAGAATTAAAAAAAGTGTTTAATTGAAACACTCACATTAGCAATAATGCTAATACAGCATCTAAAAGTCATTGCAAAAGTATTTGACTTTCTAACCTCCATTTAAACGTCAAGGAAGAGGCCAAGCGGCATGTCTGAGCCGTTGTCTTCCATACAGTGAAAGTGGATGGGGACTGAGCACTGACGAGCTCTTGAGCTCCTAGTCACCATTCACTTGCATTGTATGAAAAAAGCTTAAACATTCTTCTCTGTGTAACTTCTCTAATGGTACATGGATGAAAGAAAGTCGTGCTGGTTTCACAAACCGTGTGCTTGAGTCAGTGATAACACTGTTATTTCTGGTAAACCGTACCTTTAAATTTGGGCCCTGCCTGCAGGCTTGGGGGTGTGTGTGCTGTAAATGTGTTTGTTCCCATGAGTCGTGTCTGAATGAGCCACTGTGTTTGTGTCCCTTAGTCTATGCGCTACTGAATGTTATTAATGTTTTGCACTGAACAATTGAATGTGTTCCCCTTTCGCTGAATAAATGGGACATGAAGTTGTGTGTGTGTGTGGGGGGGGGGGGTGGTCTTAATTAGGATAGACTCGGCTTGCCCCCCCGGACCCTCATCAACAGTCCTTTAATTCAGCGTGTTGTGTCAGCTTTCATTTAACCGTTGCAGTGGTCTGAGTCCGCATCAAATAAGTTACTTAACTCACACCAGTTTCTACCTTCTGTGATGAATTAGAAACCGCAATATTTCACAGCGATGTTGAACTGATTAAAAATGTGCTCGTTTTATTATTTTAAGTCGATGTCACTTGGTACAGTCTTGCCTGACGTAAAACTGCTGGCAATGTTTCCTGAAAGTTCCATAAAAACATACACTGATGTCAAGTGGTTTGTGGCGTTAAACGCTGCACTTCAGTCATTTATAGTGACTCAACAAGCGTGACCTTTACAAGCTGTCAGGACTTCATCCGCGACCCCATAGAGATAAACGTCACCGTTGATTTGAAATAAACTGTGGGCACTCACCTTCTCCAGTCAGAGTTCCCAGCAGTCACCAGGTCCAGACTAAGGTTAAGGTTTAGTCTTAAGGCTCAGTGAAGGTCCAGTTGAGGCGATATAAAGTCTGGACGGTGTCACGGTGGAGGGTTCGCTTTGTGGTACTGGTATTGGTGCTTGTGGTACTGGTGGGCTGGTACTGGTGCTTGCGGGCCCCTCCTCACTCAATGCAATTAGACATTGTTGATGTGCCAGATATGGTTGTAAAGTGATTTTGGCTCGATTATAATGAGATTCTTTCGCTTTTGTTGTGTTCAGAGCAACGCTAGTTTGCTCAATGTTGCATGCTAGGCTTGAATAGTGTGTGTGTGTGTGTGTGCGTGCATTTACAACACACACACAGGCCCACCAAATGCACACACTTATGTTTTAACAGTTGTATAAACAGCCCTCTCTTTTTTAACTGCAATTCAATATCATTGTTATTATGGCTAGAATAAATCCTGCAAAACGGACAGATTAGATGAATTGCCTTGCGAGACAAACCTTTGCACCGCACGACAGGGTGGGAATCGATATCCCAGGACCACCTGCCCGTTTCTAACTCGTTTTTACACGTTCATATAGCTGCGTTGTTTCATTTCATTCATTTCGATTTTTGTTTGACCCTTATTCTACCGTAAAGAAAGGCAAAAGTTATCAATTGTTATATGAAGTGGGATAATGTAAAGCAATGATTTGTAAGAGGTGTAGCTGTTAACATTGAAGTATTGTTTAATCTGTAAAGACAAGACAAAAAGCGGGTCGTTCAAATTCACTGGCGTTTATTTTGCATGTCAGCATTGCCGTTTTGAAAGATGGATTTTTACATGCATGCAGAATAAATGCATAAGCTATTATTTCAGAGTCACCGGAGGAATTTGTGCTTGTTAAATCTAATAAAACGTCAATAGCCGTGAGAATACAGCGCTCTGTGCTGTATAAGAGCTGCTTCAAAATGGGTCATGAAATGGGTCTGGCTGCAGAGAACGTTCAGAAAGAACATTCTGACCCAGAGGAGCGAAAAACCAGCTATAACACATCCAAACACAAACCGAACAGCATTCAGTCCTACGGCACTTCATTGTCACCTAGTGGCCGTGAAGCAGAACAACACCTCGCTTAAAGTTCAGAGGCAACGACCAGCACTGAACAGATGCTCAGATGGATCCTAAAACATTTAACCCTCCTATTATCCTCAGTTGACCTTCAGTTTAAAGACCCCAGCAATTTATACCTCCAGAATATGATTTTTACCCAAGTTTGTGTGTCAAGTACTTTATTTGTTTACTACCTAAAGAGCCAGTAAATAACAAGCCAAAAAATGATGGAGAAAAATGCTCTAATTAAAATGGTTTTCTGTCGTTTAAAGGCTCTCATGCGTTTATTTCTGAGGCTATCGTTTGTTCATTAACATTATTGTGTGAGACTTACTGATGTCACCGCATTTTACAGAAACGTTTTTATGGTTAACATTTTTATTAGTAGTGTTAGTCATTTCCAGAGGTTTTTCAGCAGAAACAACAATTTTGTAAATAACAAGATTGTTTACAGTGCACAAACAAAAATTCAGCTAAACAATTTTTGTAGTTAATTGTTAAGAGTTTTAAAATTGCACAATTCACAGTTAAAACTACAATCTGTAACTTCTTTTAATACGAAAAAATCATCTGTTGAGCACGTATTTGTGTTTAAAATCTCCAGATTTGCAACTGATTTAAAATTTCACAAATGTCCAGATAATTTGAGTTTCTGGTCCCAAGAAACGTTTGTAATGTAACATGTAATGTTATGTTTCCAACAGAGATGGCGGTAGAGAGGCGACCATTACAGATTGCAGCTTTATCAAACAGTTTAAAGCAAAACGACCATTTCCACCAAAACACTGTTGACAGCGAGAAATAATTGGTCTATTAAAGTAAGACAACATTGGATAAATGAATACATTTGGGGTACTGGTTAAAATGCATAATAGTACCAAGTTTGTATAAATATCTTAAAAATGGTTTCATGCATAAGAGTTCATACATGAAGTTAAACCTCAAGTTTTGCCACAACTGTAAACAAAAAATACCACTGATAAAGGTTTACACATGTAAATTCTTCTCACCAGTACAATTAGAGCTATACAAACTAAGAAAGTGCATTTTTGAGAGACATCAGCTACAACAGACTTTCAGTCTTTCAGAAACTGAAATCTCTGCTTGAGTTGTTCAACTAACTTCTTTGTCCCAATTTCCCGGTTTTCTTCCCAATCTAAAGGAAAAAAACAACAACAACGAACATGAACTTTAGACTGAATTAAATAATATATTGTATTGTTGTGTGGTTTGTGTGTTTCAGAGCTCACCTGGCGTACAGCAGCTGATCGGAGCGGAGAACGTAGCTTTAGCTCCGATGTTTCCCGTGTCTGCGAACACCGGCTGCGGCAGATTGTGCTGTTTAAACCATTCGTCTAAAACATTTCTCAGAGATGAACTGTCTGAATCTAGACGTGCAGAACACAAGACAGATGAGATCGTGGATGCATCGGAAACGTGAGTTTTACTTTGTTATTTAGCTTGTAAAAAATGTAATTGCTTATTTAAGTCTGACTGTTTTTCTTTCGACTTAAACATGTGGTCTATTTTTGTCATGCATAACAGTTCACCTATGAAAAGGTCTATCAAGCTAACAAGGAATGTTCTCAGAACAGTGGCTACTGTTCTCAAATGTAAAAAGTTATCATAAATGTTATTGCAGTGACACTAGTAGAATGATTTCTATTTCCATATATCAAAAATGTTATTCATAAGTTGTTAGTGGACCGTTTTAAAGTTACAGAATAAAAAAGTAACATTTGAATAATTTTTTCATAACCATTTCTCATAACAATTCTCATTCTTATAACCTTCACAACATTTGTTATATATTAGGAACGTTAGGAAAACATTTTTACAGCATAAAATTGTTAGTTGTATGTGTACCTTGAATTTACTATAAGTACATTTGGATAAAAGCGTCCACCATATGAATAAATGTAAATATATATAGTTATCTATACTATGTATATAGGTTAAATTTATTGATGATACCTGTGTCCTTGCCCAGCAGATGAAGTAAGCGAGAACTGAGATGATTCCGACAGGCTTTTTTGGAGCTTTCGCAGGTGCAGTCAATTGTATAATCCGTGACACGCAATTGGATGATGGGCTTCACCAGCGGGCCAATCAGAGACACTTCTGGATCATTCTGCCCCGCCCCCTTCAGCATCCTGCCCAGCTGACCTTTCACCCCCTCAGGACTGTCAGCTTCAGGCAGCAGAGGGTAATTAAATAAAGGTGATAGGGAATTAAGCGCTTTTTTAAGAGCAGCTAGCATGGCCGCCGTCCCTGAAGGTCCTACCAATGAAAAAAAGTATATATCAGCAGCCAGTGACATGCAGAGAAAAATGTTACACATATACAGAAGATTGTTTCATACCAGTATAAACATCTACGTCAACTTGTGGGTGTAAAAAACAAAAAATGGGGCAGCAGAGAATGATGTTAAAATAAACAGGCTTAAAAAGAAAAGATAGAAAGAAAAATAGAGAAAATCCTTGTAATTTATTGATCGTTCAATCCAATTTTACAGAGTTTAGGCACAAATAATCCAAAATCTACAATGTAAATGAGGCAGATGCCAGAAAAATGTGACTTTCGTACAATAAACAGTTGTGATGCTATTTGGGACCATAAATGGAAACCAGATGGTTTGTACTGCATGAAAGTCATGTGATTAAACGACTAACCGTGTTCCTCATAGACAGCCCTGTAGGTTACGTTCTTCAATGAACAACAGAACGGCTTTGTTGAACCTTCAACATCTTCCTGAGGAAGAGGAAGAGACTTCTGAGAAAAGTGCTGTTTCACCTGCGCGCTGGACTGCTTCTCATCTGGAAAAATAGGCATTGGAAAACGTTTAAGAGCGAAAATGTAACCTTCCTGTAATGTATGTGATACCCAACAAGTTACCTGTGCTAGATTTAAAGATTCCCACCGCACGGCCAAATAACAGGTAGGTTTTCCGAATGGCTTCCTTCTTGGAGTCGCAGCTTTCCCTGTTGGTAAAAGTAAAGTTTTCCAAGCTGATCTGCACAGAACATTTAAAGTTCTCATCAAACGCGATGTTCTCCACCACCACCTGCGGTGGTTTGAGGTTATATATGGTGAGAAGGGCATCAATTTCTGTAAAATACACAAAGAACACCAGTATGATGAAAGCCTATAACTTTAAATGCATGTATTGAAAGATCTCTTTTTCTTTAAAGGTTTATCACTGGAGTGTCCTACTGGCATCTTCTGCAACAACACAAATTATTTTGAGTCTGTTACCTGGATAATCGATTCTGGCCTTTTTCCTCTGCAAAGCTGGAGAACTGAAATCATCGGGTTCTAGCGGTACAGAAGCAGAACCACTGGTTGACCCATGACTCTGTTGTGATGGGAGCTGAGATGGTGTGGAGATGCTCTCAGACTTCTGGTCTGAAGACTCTTTTACTGATGCCTCTGTAACAGACACTGGAGAGAGAAACAAAAGCCATCAACCTGAATCCAGACCTCAAAGATCAGAACCAGGTTCTAAATCAAGCTCACGGTTTGAAAGATCTGGGCGGCTTCCACTGAGACCTTCTTTATT
>JBAJNP010004928.1:0-31113 GCA_036877545.1 Yasuhikotakia modesta | reverse complement strand
TTATTATAAGCTTTATTATAAGCCATCATTATTATAAGCTTTATTATAAGCCATCATTATTATAAGCTTTATTATTGGCCATCATTATTATAAGCTTTATTATTAGCCATCATTATTATAAGCTTTACTATAGGCCATCATTATTATAAGCTTTATTATTAGCCATCATTATTATAAGCTGTATTATAAGCCATCATTATTATAAGCTTTATTATAAGCCATCATTATTATAAGCTTTATTATAAGCCATCATTATTTCAACTTTCATTATTTCATCATTATCAACAACTTTAAAGCAACATGCATTTTAAATCTTTATGATTTTCTTTATGAGGCTGTTGCTCATTTCATTTATGTTCCCAACAGCATATTTTATAAGGTGTAAACTTGCGTACTGTTATATAATATTTTATATTGTTATATTATATTATATTGTTATATAATAATATTTATATTATGCAATATGATGTGATTTATCTGTATTTGTTAATATGATAACAACAATTGTATAATTGTTATTTTATTTATTCTCTCTAACATTTGTCGAGTCGTGTTTTTTTTCTCAGACCCAGTTTATTACGAGCTGCATTCGTGACAAACATATTTAATATAACTAAAGCATTAAAGGAACGAGCAAATATCGATCTAGTTAGTAAAGTTTCATCAGGTTTTATTCACTTTTAGTTGAACTGTTTGACAGTCGTCGACACGTGTTGCTCAGCGGACAGCAGGGGGCGCCATTGCGCCTGCGCAGACTCGGACCACCGTCCCGTCGCTCGTGTGTTGGGGGAGAAAAAACAACATGCAAAGTAATATCACGAATTTCCATGTTATTACGTGCCGTTTAAACCCCGCTGACATGCCAGGCGAGGAAAGAGGCTGAGCTGGAATCACTGACCCACTTTGTGTTGAGTTTCCGTGCAGAGTTTGTGAAGAGTTGCATGTAGTTGCAGTAAATATAGTTTCATGCATGTGGAGAATCTGAGTGCGACACATCCAACCCCTCGCTGTGTCTCAGTCAAGGTGTAAAATATTAACCCAAGAGGTTTAATCCGTCTTAAGATCACGTTAGCAGGAGATATTTCACAGAGAAGGACGGACTTGGACGCGTGTTGGGGAACCAGAGGCCCGCGTGGAGACATGGGGAGACTGAAGGGTAATGGGGCTATTTTACAACAAAGCTGCTCTTAAATGCTGTACATGAATGACTGTGTTTGGGCTCAGGGCTGTGGGCTTTACAGGCTGTGTTTTATCATGTCATGCCACTTTCTCAGAGTGTTAAAAGTTTGAAAGATGTTGTTGTGAATGGGTCAGATATTGAACGTGTCATTACCAAATAAAGCAAAACACGATGCATCAAATGTTTGTCCTCCGGCAACAGCCATTATTTCTGCATGAGTGTTTGATGCATGAATGATGTTTTGGTCCTAAACTGTCGTGCAAACATGCCTGTAATGTGCAGGACATGCTGCAAACTTCATCTCACCAGTTATGGTAGTTGTTTATAATCCCAATTGTTTGGCTTTATCCCAGTGCATCACTTCCAGCTGCTGTGTTTCAGTTAAAATAAGTTACTGCAAATCTGATTTGTTTGTTAAATAATGTTTTGTGTTTTGGTAACTTTCCTAATTCTGTTTTAAATCTGTTTTTTTCTAGAGAAACACATTGATGTGGAGACTCACAGACAGAAACGGCGCTCACCGGTGAGGTTATACCACATCACAAATCAACCTTTACACATTGTGAAGTTGTTTAATATTTAATTGAAAATAAGGGCACGTCTCTGCTGCACAGAAGTATTTCGTTTTTTCCTTTAAAATATGACATTTGCATTTGGTGGCTAAACTATCATTACCTTATATTACCCATAGAAATTATGTGGCACTAACTACCCGGTTAGCATCGCCTTCATTGTGGTCAACGAGTTCTGCGAGAGATTCTCTTACTATGGCATGAAAGGTAACCACAAAAAATACATTACAAGGTACTAAAAGTTATCAAACACTTACTTTACCATCTTTTTAAAACGGATGTCATGGTAAATTTTGTTGTAGATGAATTTGTTGTTTTACCACGTCTTTACAGTATGAGAACTTTGCCCTCTGTGACTGAAACTCGGTGCCAGTAAAATCCCTATTTAATGAGTTAATGTGATTTCAGTGTAACCCCACACTGGATTAAATGGCATTTTAATGTTTAATGAAGCCTTACGTCGTGTGCGCTGTAAAACAAACACGTTACTAAACTAATTCAGAATTAAAGGAGGATAAAAAGAAAAGTCAGTGGAAATAAAGATGATTCAGATTAGTGGTCTCGTGTTCGTTCACACTGCAGAACTGTGGAATCTGATTTAATACGGTATTCATTTCCCCTGTTGTTCTTCATGAAGCTGTGCTCACACTTTACTTCATCCACTATCTGGGCTGGGATAAGGATCTGTCTACTGCCGTGTATCACGCCTTCTCCGGCTTGTGTTACTTCACGCCGCTTCTGGGTGCTTTGATTGCCGACTCCTGGCTGGGAAAGTTCCGGTGAGTTTTGGTTCTAATGGACTCAGGAAAGCTGCTGTTAATGCTGAAGAGAACACGTTTCCTAACGTATGCGTCTTACTTCACAGAACCATCATCTATCTGTCCATAGTGTATGTGATCGGTCATGTGGTGAAGTCTGTAGGGGCCATTCCTGATGTGGGCGACGGCACAGTTCACATGTAAGAGATTCTTCTGTATGTGAGAGTCCAGATGAGGGGTGGTGCTGTGAGAATGTGCTTTATGGATGTTTTTTCCCAGAGTTCTGTCCCTGCTCGGACTGATCCTCATTGCCTTCGGAACCGGAGGAATCAAGCCGTGTGTGGCTGCGTTCGGCGGAGACCAGTTTGATGAAGAACATGTAAGTTGTGATAAAAATGATCTGCCTCATGATTACTGCAAAGTCGGATTCATTGAAAGCATGAGATGATTTGCTGAATGAAGTTTTGTATGTGCAGGTATATTTCTTAATAAAACCGGGGATTCTGGGATTGTGCATGTTCTCAATGCTTTTAAAACAGTGTTTACCTCATTGCAACCTGACTAAAGCCATAAATACCTTTTTTTTATTGCTTGTCACTTATGTCTGGTTGATATATGTTTTTACTTTTTCTGTGAGGTGGAAGACTGTAAAATTAAACGCATACGTTTGCTAGTTTATCTAGCTGTTGGCTCGAACGCTCGATGGAATATATCGACGCCCTCAGAACTAATAAACAAAATGATTTTTTTAGACAGAGGAGAGGAGAAAGTTCTTCTCTATCTTTTATATGTCAATCAACGCTGGGAGCGTCCTGTCAACAGTCGTCACGCCGATATTGAGAGGTCAGTCTGGAGATAACCTTGCCTACAGGATTAGTTTTACAAGGAAACGATGTGGCAGTCATACAGCGTGTTATGGTGTGTGTGACATTGACAGGTGATGTGCAGTGTTTCGGAGGAGACTGTTATGCGCTGGCCTTTGGAGTTCCTGCAGCTCTGATGGTTATTGCATTAGGTGAGAATCTCTTCTGTGAGGTTGAAATGTTAGTTTCAGGGATGGAAAGAATTTGGGAAGAATGTGTGCGTGTTGATCACTATCAGTCGTGTTAGTGAGACTGACTTCATCAAGGTCTGCAGAGCACATGTCTGTGTGTCCTGGCCATTTATTCAGAAATCCCAATATGTTTTGATAACTCGTGCTTAAAAAAACATACTTACTGGACCATATAACCAGTATTAGCATTGGTCTGCTAGCTTTTTTTTGCATTAAAGCATCTGCTAAATATAAACGCATTAAACTCTGTAGTTTAACTATTTAACTATTGACTACTATTGTAGTCAATGTTAGTAATAGAAATGGATGCCCAATCCAGGCTAATGAATGTGAGTCTTGCAGTAACTCTGTCTGTTCATGCAGTGGTCTTCATCGCTGGAAGTGGGCTGTATAAGAAAAGTCCACCAGAAGGAAATGTTCTCGTGCGCGTTTGCAAATGTATCGGGGTGAGAATCTTCCTAAACGTTTTCCTAGTGTTTTACTGAGCGTGAACAGAAGGTTAAAAGAAGTTTAGGATTTAAGAGGCTTCTTGTACTTCCTGTTACAGTTTGCCATACAAAACCGATGGAGAAGATCCAAGAACAGCGCTGATCGTAAACACTGGCTGGACTGGGCAGAGGAGAAGTACTCTGTAAGAACTTTAAATCTCTGACGTAAACACCAGCCTCAGAGCTGATGTGTGTCTTTGCTGGTTTTTGTGTCAAACATTTTTAGCATGATTTTGTTGTTTTTACAGAAACGACTCATTCAGGAAATTAAGATGGTGTTGAGGGTTCTGGTTCTGTACATTCCGTTACCAATGTTCTGGGCTCTTTTTGACCAGCAGGTAAATTCCTGATGTTTTTAAACACACTGTTAACCTTTAGTGTTGTCCAGTATCTCATGTAGAGAGTTTCAGAGAGAAATTTAAGAAGCAAAAAACCGTAAAGCCTGTTAATGCTCATCTGGAAACGGCCCTTGATTTCTGTTGAGCACAGAATTTAATATATTCTTTAAAGATTTTTTTATCAGGAAAAACTTTCTTAAAGAAGTTAATTTGTTTTATGTCAGGGGTCACGTTGGACTCTGCAGGCCACCCGGATGAACATGGATTTTGTAAGTTCCTTCTCATTGTCACATGAATCCGATTCATTTTAAACATGCCGTGAATACAGGAGTGTCGTGCAGTTTGTTGGAACGAAAGAGCAAACGTACAGTTCTGTGGTGTGATGTTATTAAGAAACACATTGATGATAAGGTGAAAAGATAACATGATTGTGATCTTAATGTGACTGAATTATTTTATATGATAACACACTAGATTAAAGCTGTTTGTGTAACATCTCTTGTGTTCCTGAAAACAATCAGATAACTACAAAAAAAAACTTACATACCATTTAAAAAAGATGCTCATTTGTAGGAGTAACAGGTACAACATTTCCATATTACTGTCAACTGTCCCTTCAAGAGAAAATGTGAATAATAAAATCACAGTTTGTGTTTTACAGGGAGGCGGTTTTATACTGAAGCCTGATCAGATGCAGGTGAGGTTTATTACAGACGCCATAAAGACATTATCAAAAAATCCAAGCAACAAACTTTTATTGTTATCGCTTTCATAAGTTTTTCTGTCATTTAGTGGGTGTGTGTTTCTTTTATTGTGTAGATGTTAAACGCTTTGCTGATTCTGGTGTTTATTCCGATCTTTGACATGGGAATATATCCGCTGATAGGTCTGTGTCGGATCAAACTGACGTAAGTGCTGCAAGACACACAGTTACAATAAAACTGCTCAGTAACTTTTATCTCTCTGCTGCCATCTCTGGTTAAAATATAAAACTGCAAGTTATGTCACATACTTTTCTGGGCATGACAGTCAAATAAAACAACATGTGAATCCAAGCTGACAGCTCAAATCATAAATCCTTATTATAAACTTTATTATAAACTATAAACTTAATTATATATATTTTAACCAAGTATTGCACAAGGCAAATGTCTGTGAATTACTGTAAATGTAATTCTTTTACAAAATGAGGGATGTCAAAATACTTCAGTGATGATGGATGGACCGCCACATGGATGTTATTTTTTACAGCCAGCAACTAGATGACAGAAAAGTTTGTGAACAAACTTTATGTTGGCTTGGGAAAGCCTGAGAAAAATGAAAGAAATACAGTGTCTGAAACAGTGTTACATGGATAGAGCGATAAATAAATAGTGACAGACAGACGTAAACGAGTGATAATAAGTTTAAGACAGTATATTGACTTTATTACGGCAACATAATAATGCAGTGATGAACTCTGTCTCGTGTCTCTTCAGTCCTCTGAGGAAAATGGCCACAGGCATGATTCTTGGCGCTCTCGCCTTCGGTGCCGCAACCCTGGTTGAAATCAACGTCATTGTATGTACATTTCTAGAAAAAGCTAATTGCATGTAAAGATGTTCTGAAATCCTTAAAAGCTGCAATTTAGAGTTTGTGAGTAAAGTGCTGTTTCCTCTTCTGGAGCAGAAAAGTGTGGTGCCGCCTCCCTCAGCGAGAGAAAGTCTCGTCCAAGTGTTCAATCTGATGGATGCAGACGTCTCTGTGAGGTTCCCAGCACACAATATCTTCCCAGAGCCAATTAAATCATTCCAGGTAAAACCACCGGAGTCAAACGGCTGCAGTTTAGCGCCTGTGTACTTGTGCTTTACCTCAGAGCTCATGTCTGCATCTGATCACGTCACCATAATAAACAAACACACTGGTGTACTAAAAGTTTGAATACCATCCAATAATGTTTAAGCAATAATGTTAATACATCGTCTGACAACATTTTAAATGCTCCAAAAACATGTAAAGTAAAACATTCAACATCTTTGTTACTCACAAATTGTTAACAAGGAAGTTTTGGATTTTGTTCAGTCAGTAAGTGACTGTTTTCTCTCACAGGACCCTGAGGGATACACACATCTTCCACTCACTGGTGAATCCCAGCTACACACACTCTCTGTCGCTCACGGAGGGTCCGAACATCAGTGTCAGCTCATCTTCAGAGAACAGACCACCTACAGTCTCCTGCTCAGTTCACAGTCTGACGCCACTGCATGCAGACTGGTGAGTCTGGGACGTGACATGACAGAACCTGGCTGAAATCAGAGGTTCATTACAGTCTGACAGCGAAGAATCCTTTTATTGACACATAACTCACATCTTCATCATTTAAACACAAACAGGTGGAAGATAATATCGTCAAATCTGAAACCGGGGCTGCTCACATAAGGTGAGAGACGGCTTTCGTTCTGCACATAACATCTGAACACCTGCATGTATTGTTATATAAGTTACTGTTTAACAGCCATGTTAAACTTTAGTGCTTTGCTACACTTATGAAAACAACTTTATTTTGGTCTGTAGGTTTCTCAACACTCTGTCAGAGAGTCTGAACATATCCGTGGGCACGACTGAATTTCATGCTCCTGCAGATTATGGGATTTCTCAAAGTATAAGTGTACAAAGAGGAGAGTGAGTGTTTGAGTCCTCGTCTCATTCTTATACCACGAGATAATGCTGCTTCTCTAATGTATCGCTGTTATGTAACCACTGAATCCATTCTTACAAATTCTGAACAAGTGATGGTTCAGGTGATAGTTTGTCCATATTTGTACAAAACAATGTGTTCATAAACATTTATATTTATATTTTAATGGAGGCTTTTTAACAAACATTTTAAGACTAGATTACATTTTAGACTAGATTCAGAATCTCTAGAGAGAGAATAACACTTCATCTGAGAACAGAACTGATCTTTGCTGTCTGTTTGTTCATCACTGCTTTCATTCTGTATTTATAGATACACTGAAGTGAAGTGTGTGTCAGGTTCTGACAGTAAGACGCTTGATTTGGGCCTTCTGGATTTTGGTGCCGCCTACACCGTCATATTGAAGGGGGTGGGTGAACGTTTCTTCTTCATATTTGCTGTTGCTTTAACTGGACTGCAGAGATTGTTACTGTCTCATTTATATGGGCTGAAAGCAATGAGACTTAAAGTCTTCATAAGATTTAATAGTAACTTGTTTGAATGAGCTGAATGTATGTACATACTGAATTAGATAACACACATTATCAAACCTGGTGACATTTATTTCCAAAAGCAAAATATTTCACGAGAAAATTATCACATTTTATTTTACATCAATGGCAAAATGAAGCTGTTTGCAGGAGCGTCTTGGTTTGATATTTTATTTAATGCAAAAACATGGTTTTCAAATGCTATAAATAAACAAAACATGCACAGCTTCATTCTCATGTCTCATTCATCCCTCATTCATGTCTCATTCATATCTCATGCTTCTCTTCCACAGAGCAAAGACAAACTGACTTTCACAAAGATGGAGGACGTCCAAGCCAACAACGTTCACATCGCCTGGCAGATTCCACAGTATGTTTTCCTCACAGCAGGAGAGGTCATGTTCTCCATCACTGGTCTGGAGTTCTCCTACTCACAGGTATCTCATCATAACACTTTTAACTCTCATGTTCCTGCATGTTCCTCATTCTGTTGCTTGTGTTTGTAGGCACCGGCGAGCATGAAGTCCGTTCTCCAGGCCGGTTGGCTTATGACTGTGGCATTTGGAAATGTCATCGTATTGATTGTAGCGGAAGGTGCCGGCATGGAACAGGTGAGCTGTTCTTAAAACCCCTAAACGCTTTTGTTGCACTAATTATACTTGATGTAAAAACAAACCATTTGCTGGTTGTGTAACATACAGTGGGCGGAGTTTCTCCTGTTCGCTGGTCTTCTGGTGGCGGTCAGCATCATCTTCTCCATCATGGCTTATTTCTACACCTACGTTGATCCTGGTCAGCTAGACGAGCTCTTCAGAGAGGATGAAGGTGATGGGGTTGCACACAGTTCCAAGAGTGAGAAAAAAGAAACCCTTGACATGACCAGCATGGCAAAGAGAACCAAGATGTAGTGAGAGAACCAAGATGTAGTGAGAACTTTGGTTCCTTATGAACTAACCACATCATTAATTGTAAAATAAGCTGATGTTTAATAGCAAGCGGTGTTAGCTGGACCACAGCTGTTTGTCGTTCCAGGGGCTTTAGATGGTCTTGTGATGAGCTCTACAGCTCAGGCGTCATATTCCAGCTGAATCCAGACAACAACATGAAATTTACTGTGCTGAAGGAATTATGATTTGCATTATGATATTGTACATCAATGAATCTGTTTTGTGCAGTTATAAATGTTGTTTGATGAACTATCAGTTCTGTACACTATTATAATGCCATTTGCACATTTGAAAGCTCATGTTTGTAAAGAATGCTTCTCAGTGTTGTGAACATTCATGTTCTTCATGCGTTTATTGACGCTTAAATCATCACAAATGAATGTGAACATACAGGGGGTCCAAAGTCTTTTAAACCATTTAGGTTAAATATTATCAAAAAATATGGAAATATGTGCATTTGAAAATATATCATTTTCATTTAAAACAAAATGATTTCAGGAAAAGTCGGTGACCTCTTGACACTAAACACATTATATATATTTAATGTTTTAAATAAATATAAATGACAGTAATTGTTAACGTTTTTTGGACCTCACTGTATCTAATACCAATTTATATCTATTGTGTAAGTTGTTGGTAAATTCAAGAAGCAGATGCATATAAAACATATAATCAACATATAAACATATAATCAACATGGAGTATTTTATTTATAGAAGAAATACAATAAATAAAGCAGTTTATTAAGAGTTAAGTTCTGCTTGTCGACTCATGAGTAGTCTGGAGATGAGAGCAATGACATCAGGGTGTACCAGACAATCTAACACGTCATTGGTGGAGATTTGTACACCAGCTTCTGAACTTCCTGTTTCCTTTCGCTCACGTTCTCCTGAGTTCTTACAGGATTCACCTCCAGACTCACCTTCACATTTAAGTTGTGCTCGTGTACTTTGGGGAAGCGAGGGGTCTTTGTACCCTTGAGAACACGGTTTGTCTTTTGGACAGTTGCGTTTGTGTTTTTGAGCCAAATCTTCTTCATAACTGACAGGAATAAGATGAGGTCCAAACGGAATCGTGAGGGAAAGGTCAGACGCTGGAGCCTTTAAGAGTCCACCCGAGTCACGTTTTCTGGTCTCTGCTCTGTGCTGGTCTGCAGGCGAGGACCAGTCGTCCACATGCTTGTTCCTCTTGTTCATACAGGCTTTGACAGCCAGATTCACATACTGAATGTTTTCATCGTGAGCTGGAACTTTTTCCTAAACACACATCAATCAGTAAGACACACTGTGCTGTGAAAACACACCCAAATTTGTCACAGTTGTCACTGCCTGTATGTACAACAGTAAATACCTCAGTGGGGTTGAGCCAGTTGTCATTGTTGTCTACACTGGGGACACTTTTAAGGGCACAAACGATGGTCTTCGTAAGAGCTTCTTCAACTCTGGCCTCGTCATCCACATCCTGCAGCATCATGGGAAATGTTTTTAATGTGCATCTAAAAAGATGCTGAGATCAAAACACACTTGCAAAAGTTTCTTCCACCTCAGAACTCGACTGAAATGTGCGTTAAAATGGGTCTAGGTGATCAAACGTTTATATTATTGCATAAACCATCAAGATAGTGTGAGCAACCAGGATGGATGGAGCAATCAGAGTTTCAGGACCAGTTAAAGAGGCATTTTATGTGATTTATGCACACAGCCCAGCTTTGTCATTATGCAAGATGCATTTTTATGCAGTGGAATCAGAGCTAGTGAGTTGAGCATCTCTCATACTGTAAAATATACATGATGTTCAGAGAAGCAATAATAGCACAGCCACAAACTGAGAACATCTTACCATCTCAATCCAGGAGTTTATACTGGTGGTCACTGGATCCAGTGACTCCACATAATGCCACCAGTGCCTGGGGACAAACAGAACCTGAGAACAGCAGCAGTCAGTCAGAAACATTCAGCTGGGAAGAGATTTTACATGTATAATCAGTCCTGCAGCATGACTATATAAAACTGCAGTGACTGCATTTCTGCTGTTTTCATGCATTAAATGAGACTGGATGGATAACTTTCTAGGGTTATAAATTAATTTGTCACACTGACACTTTTAAGCAAGAATACACTGTTCTGTTACCACAGCACCTACTGTTACATACACTGTCCTTTATAGATACATACAGTTGGTCCATAATAATCTGTACTTTAATACAAATATTTCAATTACAGTAAGTATTAAAATGCAAAAGTAAACATTATTAGTGTAACAATTTGAGTAAAAAGTCTGTTTCTTGAAACATCAAACTACTGCACCAGAAAACTAGTTAAAAATCAGGTCAGGTTATTTATCATGACCTATTTATGGTCAGATGACATCATGTTAAAGAATGAGTGTGTTATAATGAGGCTCACCAGCAGGTGGCAGCCGCGTCTCATCACATCATTCAGGTCATGCAATAAAAATACAGTCAATATTCCAGCAATATTTACAGAACCTGGTACAAGTGAATCGATTTTCATATACAATACTGTTTAATTTAAGCAAACCTATGAGAAAACAAACCAAATGTCATATATGTGAGAGAATTTCTGTATCCAACCTCTAAACTGGATTAAGTGTAACGCTGAGATTTTCAATATTTACAGACCCTGGGACCACAAGTTAATAAATAAAATGTTATTTTTAAAAACAGCCCTTTACACACATTCTTCACAGAGCCAGTGGTGAAACCGCGTAGCCAAAACTTGGACTGTAAACGTTGAATAGGAAACTTCTTTTGTTAGTTCTGTGTGTTGCTGTGAGAGGCAGTGAAGTGTTAGCGGTGAGACTGGAGGTTTGTGTCTCGTCTTCATTAGTATGCTGTGAAAAGTGTGAGCCTTCCCTGGGAGCGCGCTAGCTGTGTTGGACCGCCGCTAATTGCCTTGCCACCGTCTTGCCTCTCAAAGAGCTCGTACACACACACACACACACACACACACACACACAAGCTTTATTCCACTGCCTGTCTGATTCATCTACACATCGTTTACACTGCACACACAGGGGGCCAATTGTCGTGATATATCATCCAGAGAGACACTTGGGGAACGTTATATTGAAGGTCTGATAAAAGTATATGAGATGACATCACTCCAGGAGCTCTCGAAACAAGCAGCCAATTACACCCTGAACTTCTCATGTAATATCCTACAATCACACAAGCAGGCCTTTCCGCGCTCGTAAACAAACGTCTATTAAGTGTGATTAAAAGCAGACAATTTCATACACATTACAGCAGGTGTTTTTTCCTCTGAAATCTTCCATAGAGGCCGAGGCTAACGGCCACACAGGAAATATCACAGGGGCTTAATCTCAGTAACTGTACGCTTTTAAATTAAAATTCCAGTTGCGTAATTGGCCGCTTTCTCCAGAAGTGGTTTTGCATGTTGATTTCAAATGCCCCAAAACTGGCCATAATATTAGCATTTGTTCCGTTACATCAGCATCAGTATTATTACTGCTTATACTGGAGCTCAGGGGCTTAAATAAAACGCTAAATATTGTATTAAACTTCCTAACTTATCCCACAATGCTTGTTCTACAAACCTGAATGAAACCTCAGATCAGCTGTTGTTATTTTTTTATTGATCTGACTGTCTCACTCTGATATTTATGTCTCACCAGCCCTCCATTCACTGATGTGATGCTAGTTTTCCTGTGTAACCAGCGTTTTACTAAATTCACGTTAGATTTATGTTTCTCAACTAGGGGCCTATAGACCCCAAACAAGCAATAATATATGCCTAAAATAACTAAAAAACACAACACTTTTGGTTGTGTTTGTTTTTATTAATAACAAATATGCATCTTTGTAGTTCAAGCTGTATTTTATTGGGTAGTAATTGCAGCGCGGCCTTCATATACTGCTGAAGTCAAACAGTTGAGCTTCACTAACTAATGTTACCTGACCAGGCTGAAGAGTGACCGTATGGACCCGAGCTCTTCTGAAAGCTGGAAACTTCTTCAGGTCCGGTTGGGTCACACTGACCCTGCTGAACACACTGGACTCTTCGTAGGGGACGCGTGTCGGGTAGAGGCAGGGGGTGTCTTCAGGGGGAAACAGATGCCATCGTTTCCTGGAGATAAAACACAGTCCCACAAAACATCCATCAGGACCCGCCTCAGTGTGTTTGATGCTGCCAGCTGTGATTGGTTCTCCAGCAGCTCATGTGAAATAGCAACACGTGTTCTGATTTCTGTTGGCTGGCTGGGGCACCTTAACACAAAGAGTTTCACTGAACAACAATGATAAGATCTACAGTGACAGGAAGTTTTACAGACAGATGAACTGGAGAATGTCCATCACTGTCAGGTTCATCTTTTCACAATGAAGAAAATAACATAGAAAAATAACATCTCTGAATAGCCATTTACTACTTTGTACTGTGTCTGTATTGCAGTGGGAAAATGACCTTCAGCGGCTCAGGAATGGATAAGCAACTTTAACTGGAGGAGCAACGGAGCTCTAGTCAATATCTGAAGGAGGTACGTGGCGTTTCTCTGAACCTTATTCATGGAATAAGACAAATTGGCAGCTGTGGCTGCGGTTTCTCTTGACTTGTTAATTGGGTTTATCAACAGGTGGTCAGTAAAACTAGTTTCATCTCAAGTCAAGAAAGAAAAGTTGGTCTAAATCTAGCTGAATTTAACAAGGAAGTTGAAATCACCAACAGCACCTGTAATTAACTGTCTGAACTTATAGAACGACTAGATGTTATTAAAAAACTGAGTCAAATGTTAGATAACATAAAAAAGTTCTGCCCCCATGTTTTACAGAACTGGGACATTTGTTAACCTGGTTCTTACCTTCCCTGGATCTGAAAGACGAGGTTGCAGCCGTAGGTATCAAGGTGACATGGAGTGTTTGCACCCTGTGTGCCGATCCAAAGAGTGCTTTCACGCCCATCTCGGCCAGGAAATCCGAAATCTGACCAAACTACATCCTGCAGATATGATGTTGGTTTACAACAAGCAAAAAACTATTTGATCACCTATTGATGTTTTTAATTTAACAAACAGGAAACACTCAGAGGTGCTGACCAGACAGGTGTATAGAAAACTATTACTGCTTCCGGGAGCCCGTAAATGAGATGATATTTAATCAAGCCCTCAGCCCTGTTTTAACTACCATATTCATCACTGACGAGAAACCCACCCTGCTTCTCTCTGGGGGTCCTGGTTGTCAGGGAGAATACTGGAACCTCATAAGCATTTATATTTATTTTTTATAAAAACCGGAAGATAGAACGGAACATTTGGTCATTGTTCCCTTAGAGAAAACGCAAAGCAAATGTCACAGAATATCATTAAGTGTCCACAGAATGACAATGTTGTGCCATAGGATGTTTTGCTGCAATAATAAAACAGCAGGGAGTGATTAATTGCCCTTAATATCTGCTGCTCTGTGTTTGGTGATACATTTTCACGAGACGTTGGAACAACAGTAATGAACAGATTCACAGAGCTCCTAAAATAAAGGTAAGCAGGTTTGGGAGTCACAGCAATCCATACTGATGATGATTTAACTGTGTTTATTGATCAGAGCTGATGGCACCTGTGTGCCACACAGCTCCACTTCATCAAAAATGAGTCGCTGGAGCATAACTGGCATGTGGAAAAAAGCAAATGGGTTAATGTGCTGTCTGATGAGGTCTGAGAGTGATGGATGGAGAGGGAAATGAGAAGAGCATCTGACTCAATGTGTTTCCTGATCTCATTTTAGCTGCTTAAACGAAAATGACTTTAATGAACTCTATAATGTTATTAGGAGGTGTATTATATAATAAATAGTGTATTTTATAGAATGGGGCAGATACTGATAACAGGAATAATATCATTAAAGGAATAGTTTACCCCAAATTTATTTTTCTCAATGTCATTCCAAACTTATGTGACATTTTTCCTGATATTTTGAGAAATGTGTCAGTGGTTCTGTGTCCATACAATTGAAGTTAACGGCTGCCACTGTTGTTTGGTTGCCAACACACTTAAACATATCTTCTGTGTTCTTCAGAGGCAAAACACTCACACAGGTTTGGAATGACATGAAGGCATGAAAAAAAGAAAGAAATGTCTGTGAAATTCTGAAAGGCAGCTGTATATATGTGAGTCACATTATAAATTGTAGGAACAAAATCCTTTACATAAATTGACTGCTTTAAGTCAATCAATCAGAGTGAAGTGGAACGAAGAAAAGTTTCACCTGAAACATGGCAGGTTTGTCTTCAAAAAGTTGAGCAATATACTTATAATCTGCATAAGCCCAGAAATCTTTGGAATGATAGGCAGAAAACGGCCCATCAATTGATTCTCCGTTCCCAGCGGTCCAGCACAGAAACTCGGACAGCGTTGCTTCAGTGTAACAGCACTCAGTTTCAAAAAGAGGAGCTGAGGTAAACAAAGAGGAAAAAATGAGTCAAGAATGAACAGATTCTAAAAAAAAGGCACAGTTTGATTTCCAATAGGACGTATCCAGACTGCACTCGCTCAGAAAGGTCTGTTATAATGACAAACGATTTAAGCATTTAAATGTGGCATTTCAGGAAAAAAAAGTCTATTTACATAAATAAATTTATGTTTTACACTTTAGAGATTTTTTTGTGTTTTGTTGCCATTTCGCCTGAAAAATGTATACTTTGTAATTCCTCTAACACACTATTTACCTTAATAATGCAGCAATATTCATTTCTACCAAACCAAAGACTGATTAAATGTTATTACTGACTAATGAAGCCTGATGGTATTTAATATATTTTACAGGCTGTGTGTTGATGACTTATTACCCTTGTCCTCCATCTTTTTTCCCATACGGAATCGTATCCTGGCTGTGAGGAAGCGTGACAGGTGTTGTACAGTCCAGTGTGATGCTGGCCAGTCTGCCGTCATGTCCAGGAAAACAGCAGGTTTCTGCAGAGACTGGATGATTCTCCCCGTCTCAGCTGGGCTGAAGGGTTTACAATCCATTCTACACAGAAGACACAACACATCTACAGAAAATGCAGGGGTTTATATCAATCTGGTGCCTCTTACAATGAATTATTACGTGAGAATCACAAACTTAATTGAATTAATGATAATTCAGGGAAGAACTGGATCAGTGCTCGTACAGTAACTATTATACGGATAAATTAGGCTTTATCTTTATACATGTTTGAATGAATGCATGTTCTTTCTGATATGTATGTACTGTCCGTGAATAAACATGTCGTTTTTGTTTATTTATTTAGATTTGTGTCCTCTCTACCCATAGAAAACACATACGGACAGAATTAACTTTATTTAGATGTCCGCGTACCTCAAATCTCCTTTCCAGCTAGTAAACAAAACTCACGTGAGGATCGCCAGCGCTTTTCCCTCGGCTAGTGAGGAAACGAAACCGCAGCCATTTTGGCTCCGAGTATGAGCCGGTATCTCCCTTGCGTCGTTAATATATATTTGAGCCAAAATGGAGACCGAGGACGAGCGGTTTCACGTTGACGTCATTTCCGCCCCACCACAGCGCACGCGCAATAAAGTTTTGAAGGAAACGTCATCTGTTGTTGTTTCGACGAGCAGCCGCTGTTTACCGTCACGGTTTTAACCTTTCATCGTACAAACTTTGCGGATCCCATAGAGACATTTTAAGCAGCGATGGGTTCCGTGGGAAGCACCGAAGGGGAACGGGAACCTTTGCTGGTTCCAGCCCAGCCAGTGATAAACACGCAGCCGGTGTTGAGCCGGGTCTACGGGAGAAGGTGGCTCGTCCTCACCATGTTTTCATTGCTGGGATTTATGCAGGGATTGGTGTGGAACACATGGGGTCCGATCCAGAACTCGGCCAAGCACGTGTTTGACTTTTCATCCATTGACATCGCGTTGCTGGTTCTGTGGGGTCCGGTCGGATTCCTGCCCTGGCTGCTGTTTATATGGCTGATGGATAAGAAAGGTGAGTTGATGCGGTTCGGTTCGGTGTCATGGCAACAGCACCTGTAAATACAGGCAAACGACGAGGTTTGGATTATGTTCAGATGGATTCATTGATGTTGTAGATGTTTAGCAAATAAACACAACCAGGCTGATCATTTTAATGTTATTTGTATGCATTCCTCTTGTTCATGGTGCTTACGAGATTTTGTCATTATATGAGCTGTGGTTCTGTGGTTCTGTGGTTCTTTTATTATTATTTATGGGAATATAAAACAGTGTGACCGAGGATGGATAGGATATTTATTAAGAGAGATTATTAAGACATTTTTAGCATTCATCTATCAGAGGCATGTGTACAAAATGGAAAAGCACTTAGGAGAATGTTTGTGGTTGTTGTTGCATATATAATGTGTTTAGGTTACATTGGTTTTTGCTGAGTGGCACAATGAGTCAGTACCTGCTGATGAAATAAAGTAATAATCATAAAAACATAGCATCACATGTTGGGCCACAAACATCAGTTCCCCAGCATCATGTGATGTGTTGTCATGTAAAAACCTTTTATATTCTTACTTGCCATAAATAATAAACTGTAATTTTAAGGTGAGGAAAAACAGCCGTAGAGCCTGAGGAAAAACTGACATAAAGAATAGTTTAGGATGGTAAAATGGGAATTAATTGTATCCTATTAATTATATCGTTTTACGGCATTTTGACTGTCAACTGCAAAACGTATTTGGGCATTTTTGATCACTGAAAATATCGATGATTTTATTAAAAATGTAAGAAAATAAAATGAGTTTCTTTTGTTTAATTTAGTGCCATACAGTTTAAATATGGTCCATAAGTAAGTGTCCAGATACTTTATGGGCAAACGTAATTTGACTATTAACTTTATGCAGTGAATTATATTATCTGTGTTAAGTTAGGTTAGTGTGTTAATGAGATTAATACTCTCTTGTCTCAAGACATCCTGAGACTGTTCTTCATAATATAGAAAAGACTGAAGAAAGTCAGTACAAATCTGGTGTTTGTGTACGTGAGTATTATGGGGTTGCCAATACAGTATAATCTGCGTGAATTATTTGGTGGACCACACTAGTATTTGGTGAATAATGTTTGAGGAGATTTGACAGTTTATGTTAAAATTTGTTATTTAAGAGTTATTTCCAGTGTTGAAAATGAGGGCGATACATTTATGTCACATTTATTTTATAGTGAAATTTTCTACATCTCTGGTTTAAAAATATATGACCCCCAACTCAGATTCCCCAGTAAATCTTTGCCATTTCAGTCACTGGTGTTTTATCACAGCGTAGACCAGCGATTTTTCACAATATTTAAATTTATCCTCTCCCTGAAATGTGAATCTTAGGACATGCAAGACAGAAAGTGTAATGCAGTTGTTTAAATCAAGACATCCTCTTTTTCTTTTCTGTTTTTACTCAAAGCACTTTGAGAACGTTTTAATTGAAGAAGTGGAAAGTCTTGCTTAAGAATGGGTTATTATTTCATAATTTTCATGGATTTAGCAAATATCATTACCAGTAATATCATTTCTAATATCAGTACTCGGAATTCATTCATGGTTTCATTCGGTACTGAATGTCCTTGTGTTTTAAAGGAATCCACATTTACCATGTTGGTAAAGTTCAGAAGTTCAGGAGTTGTGAGTCTTTTGCATGATTAAGTTGTTGTGTCTGGAGATTTAAAACATACTTTTTTGTATTTATAGTGCTAAAGACTAACAGTGTGTTTACAACCTTTGGTTGTAAAAAAATCAGCCCAGAATTGGCTTCAAACCATCCCTGCATATTAAACTGGGAAAGAACAAAATGTCGGTGAATCTTCAAAGCAGAATGAATCAGAAACAATGAAACAGAGGGAATCAGGAGCACCTCTGTTAAGTCTGATAATGTCTGATGTTGCTCCACATTTGTTTTCCACACTGATGATCTGTGTGCCAGAGATATCAGACAAATACTGGGACCGAGTCGATTACAGATTCCACACCAGTCCTGTAGCTGGCCTGGAACAGATGAAGGTTCACGTAACAGATCTATAAATCTATACACGTAGGCTATATACTGAGCTAATCCTCTCACAGTCTTAAAGGTAAAGTTGACCCAAAAATGCCATTTTTGTTAATTATTTACCCATCCTGTTGTGGTTCCAAACGTGCGTGTTGTTATTGTTCCATGGAGACTCATCAGATGGATTCGTTTTATACAAGCTGAAGAGAGATTGTTGTTGACAAGGTTGAAAAGAGCACAAACATCATAAAAGCACTGTGAAAGTGACTTGAATAGGTCACTTTATAAGTCACATTAAACACTGCAGGGACACTTGCCTTTTTTTAATGTCAGTTTGTGGTTACCTGCACTGCAACATCATACTGTATCATTTTTCATATTCCTTATTCTCAGTCTGTTTTTCTTTCTTGTTTTAAATTATTTATCTTACCTGAAAATAAGTGCTTTTCAGCCAAATCAGACTCATGTCAAACATCTTGATAACAGTAAGCGTATTGCTTTTTTCTCCTGTTAACACAATTAGTCTATTAGCTTACAGTCAGTGTGCTTTGCTGTCCTAGATACCAACACATTAACACACTTATTTTGATATCTCATGCACTGTTTTGCTGAGAAAGTGTTTGTGGTTGTGTACATGCCTTTCCAACCACATTCTAGCTCTTTATCTTAAATGGAAGAATTTCACCTTCCCAATTTCTTCTCGACAGGAAAGCGATTACCACAGGCTACGAAAACCTCGTCCGCCAACATCCACGACCCACAGTTTCTATATTAAACTCAAAAGCCTTTTAAAGTTCATGTTTCTGCTCTGATGCACAAATCGAGTGGAATTCTCACACTGTAAAGAGTTTCATTGTGGCTTTAGACACGCAAACATTTGTTTTGTCTCCAATAAATCATGTTTAATTCTTTTTGATAGACGAACCGTTTCTCTTCTTTAATTTGCTAATATCTTGCAGTCACAACAGGCCTGCATAATTTGCTGCTGTGCTGTGGAGAGATGTACATGAATAACTGATTTTATCAGTTAATCAGGGCTTACAAGATATTAAATCTAGCTGATATGTTTTTCTTTTCTTCTTCTCTGATTTGTTGTGAAGGTTTGCGAGCGTCTCTGCTTCTGTCAGCGTTCTTCATGGTGCTGGGCACGGCGATAAGATGTGTGCCGCTCAAAGATCTGCATTACAGACGCTGGTAAGACTCTCACAATATGATGTACAGTTATTAACAAATATATGTTATGCAAGTTCTTAGCTTCCCATATGGGGTCATGCGTAAGAGATTGCTGTAAGGAACAACTCTCATTGGCACGCAAGTGTTTTACATAAATAAACAATTTTTCTTTATTAAGAGATTGTTAAGAAGATTTGTGCCCAATATTATCTGAAATCCCCCATTAATTTTATTGGACAGTTATTTTTGTGTATTTAATTTTTTTTTTCTGATGGCTGCTTAGTTTTTTTAAGCCCTGACATCTACAGTACAGAGACTTTAAAATGTCACCTTTTCATTTGCTTAAATACATATTGGCAGAACACAGTAGCATGGAATGCTGTTTGCTTTAGATTAGCTTCTTTTACCTGTAAAATTGAATGTTCCTGTCATCTATTGTGCTTCTCGCTCTCTTTCCATTTTCTCTCTCTCTCCTTCTTATCACGTCAAGCTTTGTAACTCGCGCGGCAGCCATCATCACAGAAAGAAATAACTGGGGTAAAAACCCTTTGCAACCGTTACAGTTTGTTGAGAATGAAACAAGCCTTGTTTTGACAGAACTAACTGCTCCTCCTAAGCAAGGTTATCTGAATGACTCTCAGAGCTAGTAATTTCATTAGATGGGCTATTTTTAAGCTTCTGTTTATGCATTGAAGTCAATTTGCATGATGGAATGAGCATTTTAGGACATCAGTTTAAAAGATTTTTGTTTTATGTGGAGGATGGTGGGATGATTGTATTTAAAGAACTGCTGGAATTTGTGTAGATTGACTCTCTTATCTGTATAATTGGCTGTTATTTCTGGTCGCTATTAAAACATTTAGGGATAAATGCATGTTGGGGCGACAGGGGCCAGTTTAATACATGCAACTGTGACCACCTCAATATTCACTCATAATGAATGTAACCTCCATACATAATAGCATTTTAATAGCAAAATTACCTTTCTTCCTTCCTCAACAAGTAATTAAAAATGACAATAAATGTTAAATGTCAAAAGGACTTTTTCAGCTCCCTGTTGATTTTTATTGTTCTTCTTGTAACGTTGTTTTTCATTTTTGCTGAAGTTAATTAACAGGTGAAATTAAGCTATTGAGCTTCACAGCTCTCACAATATGTTAGCAGAACAATGACTTCCTGTTATATAACCGTGTTTCATGCATTGGCATGATATAAAACAGGAAAAGCTTTTTAGCTCAGTTTTAAGAGCGCGACGGCAGAGGTTATGTTTATTGGTTTATATATTTCACCAAAAGCACTTTAAAACCCAAAGATACGTCGCAAGCAGCTATTGCCTACAGTGCCTGCTAATGTAATAACTCATTGCAGCACAAGGCCACTTAATGTGTCCGATCTCTTGATTGATACCGAGTGACTGGACTTTATATTGTGCACTTATGGTGTTTTTGCAAAGTGGCACAGTCAGCAATCATAATTGTTTCTCTCTATGCAAAATAATGGGGAAATCTCATATTTAGGCTTATTGGAAACCAGGCCTTCGGCAGTCATGTAGAAACCGAACTGTGGAAGTACAGCCATCGTGAAAATACGGCAGGACTTTTGAGGATTGATTCACAGGCCTCATGACTCACGCGCTGTTCCTCTAGTGAGAGTTTAACAGCGTCTGAATCATCACATATGGTATATGGGTTTATGAGAGCTGCTGAAGGCCTCGGGTCCAGCCTGGGTGAGAGACACCTGAAAGGTGTGAGAGAACATACATGTCATAGGACCCCGTGACTTTATCATGTGACCTGTATCTGTAAAAGGACAGAGATGGTGGGATGGGCTTCACAGCGACCACTAGGTGACAGCACTCGCATTAGGAAAGAGTGGCGCAGGGTTAAGAGCATCTCAAACATCCAGTTCTGCTCAGAGCTGATAGTGATCATAGATGTTGCCTGGAAAGGGACGTTCAGTTGTGAATGAACGCTTCTGTTTGTGGTTTTTATGGTTTAAAGGGACAGTGCACCCCAAAATGAGACATTATAGTTTGAAACAATCCTTTTGTTAGAAGTTGTTTTAAATGATTTTTGTGTCTGATGTGGAACACAGATGGACATTTAGTGACTGATTTAGAAAATGAGTGACTGACAGTGAACATTTCCACAATGATAAACAGTAAAACTGTGAATTATTTTTTCATTTCGTTTCATTTTTGTGTGAACTATCCCTTTAAGGTCACATTTAACTCTAATACTGCAGTTTAGAAACCTGGAGACTTTCCCGACAGCTTATAATGAAAGCTTGTTTTGCATTATATTTTTGGATTATAGCTTTTATAGGTGCCTAGTGGGTTATTGATATCGAATTTAGAAAGAACATTGAAACGTTTTTTTGCTTCAGCTAAATTAAACAATTTTCCATTCAGTAAAAGCTTTATTCAGTTTGTGTTTCTTAAATACTCCTGCTATTGTTCAGACAAATCTTTATTAAATAAAGCGTTTGGTGTCAATAATCTGGACGGACCACAATCATGGCTGTGAAAAACAATCAATTTTTATTACAATGCTGTTTGATTACAATAGCCAGCGATTGTTCTGAAATCAACAGCGATTGTTTCCGTCAGGGGAGATGGGTTCTGTTCTGTTCTGTTCTGTTCTGTTCTGTTCTGTTCTGATGAAAGTGGGCTCTGATTAAAGGTTCTGCTGTGTGTCGCTCATGTTTATGCCTGTTTGCTTGGCTGTGCAGGGCTGGCTGGTTTAATTGCATGTTATTTGTCTGTTTTAATCATGTTTTTATTTACATCATTTATTAAACATTGTTTCTTCACAGAAAAGATTAACTGGCGTTTGAATTTGAAACAGCTGAAATTAATACTGTGATATTTTCATCATTTTTACTGTGATAACTGATGCATCCAGACGATTACAGATCTTGTACCTTCTCCAAGTTTTAAACAAAAGCTAATTCTTGTTAACCAGCTAGATAATGTAACCATGGTAACATTGTTTCCGTTCAGGCAGAATCCACAGCGTTGTGTGCATTGTGGACAACCAAACGTTTCAATCTGCAAACATACAAACGCAGCACTGGTCCAACAGGCCAACTGAAGGTTCTGTCAGCTGGACCAGAACTCCTTCACAACGGCCCAGTATGATTGGGCATCATTATTTTTAAGTCCTTTTGTGACACATCACCTGTATAGAAGCTAAAGTCTAGCTAGTGGCGCATTGGCTTGAATGCCACCGTGTCTCTTGTAAGCCAGACTAAACAGAATATCAGTCTTTTGATTAGATTCCTGTTTTTCTTCCTCTGCAGTTAAACATAATTTCATGTCATTATTGGCTTCGATTTAAATTTTGACAACATGTTTAAAATTCCATCTGGTCGTTCTTTTATTTTGGCACTATGGTGCAGTTGAAATGTTTGCCAGCTCTCGCCTTTTCGGTCAGTATAAAGCACTTTATACAGTATATTTAGTTACTTTTTGGTAGAAAATTGGGTAAGGTGCCATTGCGGTGAAGCATAACATTTGTATTCAAATTCTGTTGGCGGCGGGTTTCATTAAAAGAACATCCTCTCTGACATTGTCTGCGGCAGATCATTGACAGATCTGACCTCACATTTCTGCACGCACGGGTCTCATTTCCCCTTTTAATCTCTCACTTTCCATTTAGTTGAAGGTTTAAGCTTTAGAGTTCATCATCTACACGTTTCTGCCCATGTTTGGTGTTACAAAACAGGTAGTTTCTGTCCTGGATGGTGATTGGTCAGTAAAACATTACAGTCATGTTGAAAATTAAGCAGTAAGATGCGAGCAGCCATGTGTTATTGCAAATATAGTCACAGCCAATGCGGCACAACATGCAGCTGATTGTATTGCATATATTTAGCAAAGTTTTCAGTGTCTATTGTTTAAATATTTTACCTGCTTGGTAACAACACATTAAACTCAAGTAATTTGCTAATGTGGATAATAATCCTAAACAAATGCTGTAAAAACAAGCTGCACCATCTACAGTACCTGAACATGCGATGTAGCAGCCAGATCTTTTTAGTGTTTATAGACAGAATTTGAGCGGCTGGGTCTCATTTTCAGAAAAGTCTTAGAAAAGTCATTATTATAAATTCACAGCTATTAATAATGTAAGGTTTTGTGATTGTGTCGAACACTGTTCTATTATGTACGTGCTGAATGACTGATTTTGTACATTTTAAGCAAAAAAAGTTGCAGACTGCAGCCATAACAATGTAGCCCAGCCTCTCGTACCTTATCGCTTAATTATAATAAGCTAGAGGAGTAAAAATACTGAATACATTGACCCACGGCATGATCTTATGAGCAGTAACGGTCCTTATTGCTTTGCACAGAATTTAATGTCAATTTTGCATTGTTTCCAACAGTAATTGACAAATCCCCTGAAGTCATAATGATCGGTTCAAGGTGTGGGATTTAAAATCATCTGCGATCCAATTATGCGCTACGTGAGGTGCGTCACAAAGCTGCGTGCAATCGATGTCAATCCAGACTGCTGCTGCACATTCCTGAAAAACGTCCCAGAGTGTGTTTAAGCCATCTCGTTTCAGGACAGATGGGACAGACTTAATCATGAATCCGGTGTCACAGCGGCTGCGGTCTGGTGCAGAAACACGTGATAGTAACGCATGAGCAACACGCTGCAAATCACACGTCAACATTTTTAACAAAAGAGAAAGATGGAGCAGTCCGGGAGCTTTTCTCACAGGGTTTGGGTCGGGCGTGGAGGACAGGATGGTGCTCATGGATCAGTGACTTTGACTTCAAACTAAAGTCGTGCAAACCTTCAACAAAAAGCTGTGTGAAAATGCCTCCAAAATATGCTTGCAGTTGTGTCTCAGCACAAACGTGAGATGTTTTGTTCTGTGTGAGGTGAACCTGCTGTGTTGAACTTGTCTGAGGTCATGTGGTCTGTCATATTACATACAATTTCTGAAACCATTCTCCCCATTCCAGGTATTTCAGTCAGATAATTATTTTCTTTAACAATTAACAGGCCCGTTTAAAACCCTTGTTTCCTGCAGTGGCTGGATGACAGGTGAGCTGACAGCCCTTTGCTGTGTGTGATGTGTACTGATGCCTAAGCAAATGCACTTCTCAGCTGGTTTTAAACCTCGTATGCCATCAGTTTTCTGTCTCCTCTGAGTGCATCTCCACAGCTGTTTTTTAAAGCCCCTCAGATGCTTTTTGACAAGCCCATGTCTGGAAATCGACATTTTTGCCAACACAAGAACAGAACATAAAATAGTTTGTTCAGTTCTTGACAATGGCAAACCAGAGTGTAGTGCGTTACCTCTGACACCACAAACCTCTTGATCTTTCTGACAGCGATTACCGTCAAGCGAGAGATCATTTCATCTGTTTTTTTGCGTTTGGGCTGTAGAAAATGGAGAAGTGTTTCAGTCTTGCTCGCTATCTCTGCCTGTGTTCTGGATCTGTTCTGGAGACAAGCACTGCGGCGTTTACTCAGACAGTTAGGCTATCCCATCTTTCCACTGGGAGCCAGTCTTTCTCTGATAGATAAAGCTCTTTTGTTTCCCCTGCAATCTAAACCTCACCTCTGATAGACGTGTGTGCTTTGACAAACCCTGGCGTTCACGTATGAGACAGTTTTGTAGGAATATTTTGTGTTGAAAAGTTTGTGTAAAGGACAATAAATAAGAAAAATAACCCAGAAAACCCTTTGAGTGGATTCTTTTTATTACCTTAGCAACCACATAGCACATGACAACCACCCACAAGACCCAAGTATGACTTTTGCAAGGACAACCACTTATCACATTTGCTTCAGAAAATGAATAGTCTTTCTTAATCCATTTATTTTTTATTTCTTAATCATCTTATTTATAATCTTAATAATGTTTTAATCTTTATTGTTGTTTCTTTGTCCTGATCCACAGGTTAATTCATGGAGGACAACTTCTAAATGGTTTAGCTGGTCCAACTACTATGAGCGCCGGACCTCTACTATCTACCACTTGGTTTGCTCCAGATCAGAGAGCCACGGCCACCGCTATTGCCTCATTGATCTGCTATCTGGGATCAGCCGGAGCCTTTCTGATTGGTCCATTGGCCGTCCCCGCACCCAATGATACCCTTTTAGTGACCGGCACTACCCACTTGGACCAAAACCAAATAAAGGACAGGATACAGTTTGTTCTTTACACAGGTGCAGTTCTGTCTGCCAGGCATCCACAAACACCTTTCACATTCTTAATCGATACTAAATTATTTTTTTACTTTTGCCCAACAACAGAAAAGCAATCACACGAAAGCAATCCACGCTGCCTCTCCAAATACCACAATCAAATGTCTTAACGTCTTTTGCATTCACCTCTCAATAAGGATTGGCTCACATTGTTCTGCTTAACTGATTCAGAAAATTAAAACATTTAGGAAGAGAGAGAAGTCTTGCCCAATAATAGATTGATATGCTGAGTGTGTTTAAGTTGAAAGACGCTGGCGTGCTTTCTCTCGGCCTGGAACGGCGTAGAATTGCTGGTGGCTTAGAGGTCAATGAGAAATTTAGTGCAACATTGAGCATCAAGATTCAGCCACATGCACAGGACTCTGAAAAACTCCTTGAAGAAGCCAAACTTTAAAAGAGGCAACGATCTGCTCAGCCTAATAGAAGCATTAGGGGGGGCGGAACCTACGGCTGGGTGACCTGGTGTTAGATACACTGCAGAAAGTCGTTCGTGAGACTTTCAGCTATTGGTAACTGTTCTGTGGTGTTTACTTGTGAGAGCAGCAAAAAAAAACATCACTAGTCAAAAATTTGGACTCAGATTCATTCTGTATTATTACTTTTTAATTGTACTTAATGAATAAAAGTGGTTTTAGAAACTGATTTTAAATTATGTATTTTACAGGAAAAAACTGTTTTATTTTGATTAAACTTGTTACTATAACATAAAATGACTTTTATCCTGATATAAGATTATATATCGACCCCTAACCAGGACTGCGTGATAAAGCTGTACTTCATGACAGAAAAGGGCAGATTTATAGAAACGGAAGCGTTTAGAAATTAACTAGCTAAAATATGGGTCCCGTCCAAGCAGACGGCCCTTATTTTATCATGTGGATGGAGTCCAGTAGAGGACAAAAGAGATTTAGGAACTCAACCTGAAGATCCTCAGGCTTTGAGCTGCTGTGAGTTCCAGGCTTTGAGCTGCCATGTGCCAAAGGTTTTTTTGTGTGTCCTCTGCTGCAGCAAAGCTATCTAATGAACTTGCACCGTCACAAATTGAAGCGCAGGATAAACGTGTTGGAGAGCTGGACGAGAGTTAATGAGCTGATCGGTGTTTCATTGTGCATTTCCTCCCTCTGCAGGGCTGCAATAAATCTGCTAGACTCATGTTTAACTCTAGATTAATGGGCGCCATCTAATCACCGTTAATGATGTTGGTTTGAATACTTCTCTCTCTCATTAATTTGAATTTAGGATCTAAAAATTGCACAGAAATGCCAGACACTCTAAGCTCTTTTTCTAATTAACAGAGATAGATTTTCGTCAGAATCTGTAAACTTTTCAGAGATGTGACGCTAAATCATGTGTCGTGTGTTTGTAACTTTCAGAGTTTGGGATGGTCGCGGTTCTTTTCGTGGCCGTTTTGTTGTACTTCCCGTCCAGACCTCCCATCCCTCCCAGTGTGGCGGCGGCCAGCCAGCGCCTCAGCTACAGAAACAGCATCTGCCGGTTGCTGAGGTAACATTAACTCTCATCCGTTGCTAAACTTTTCTGAAGGTGATTTAAAATTGTGCAGAGATTTGGCATCCCAGGACTGAATGAGCAGCAGCATAAATGAGATTTGAGTGATGTGAAAGAGTGAAAGTCCCTCTGTAGTAATAATTTCTTCCCTTAAAACTGATGTTTATCTTATAATAATGCAATTTAGTCCCGCCTCCGCTCAGTTACACTGACCGGACTGCCTGTCCACTTGTTGGCATGATTTTTGCAACAGGTCTGTGATATAAATCATGGGTGGAGGGTTTTGAGATTATATTTAGGGACAAAATGGTGGATTTTCATGTTGCGTGTAAACTGTCCCATGAGGTCCGTGCCCTAAAAAGTGCCTAAATACTTATTATACATGAAACATCAGACCTGAATGATAAATGGTAGCGTTTCTCATTGGAATTCACCAGAGATGTTGTTTTGTGTGCGTCTATACGTGAACACAACAATGGACATCTGTTATTTCAGGCCTCTTTGTAAATTCACAAACCGTCCCTCTCTCTCTGATCTCACTAAGGTCTCTGAAGTGTTACTATAGCTAATACAAAAGAGAATCTAGAATGAACCGGGTCTTGTCGTTTTGCCACTCACCATATGCTGTGCTTGTCGTTTAACGCACATCAAAGATCACATTTCCTCCCTGATGATTAATTACCAAGCCAAGCCCATGCCGTCCATCCTTAATAAACAGAATATCTTGATCTGGACACGTAGGACCAGGCTGGGGTCCATCAAGGCCAGCCCGACTGGAGTGGCTCAGTTTTACAGCAGGCAGAAATTCTCCTGATGTGGACTCACCCTGAAAGCTCAGGGCTTTTGCAGATACAGTGTATTCCCAGATCAGAGCAGACATCCCTGTTTGAATGCTTTTTTTACATCAGCTCTGAAGTAATTGGCTGAAATCTGTGGAGCGGAATGTGTTAAGCGTCCAGTGTTGTAGAGAGACTGAAACTGCCAACAGTTCAACCCCTCTGAGACACACCACAACTTTCCCAGAAACTCTGAGTTGCATAAACTTGCAAAAGACAGAGAACAGTAATGAATGGATACCCTCACAAACTGGACAGGGTCGCCCCGTTTGGACTGTCATGCTGTCTGGGGCTCACCGATAGGCAGCGTTCCAACAACCTTCTCACATTTTATCCCGATGAATCCGGAGTGGAGCTTTCTAAAGCAGCTGGTCCACTGGGACATTTCACTGGGTCGTTTCATCGTGAGAGCGGGTCTTATTTACTAACGCTTAAATATTGAACAAACGTTTTCATGACGGTATCATTATTTTGTTTGCCATTGTTTTTTTCAGGGTTTAGGATAAAATTAATCATTGACTGGTAATAAAATCACATGTGCACTGTTGGTGACCTTCTGAAATGTTGTCTATAACCCTATCACATCATCACTGTTGTCATAGTAACGCCTAGCTAACGCCTCCAGTAAAGTTCTGGTAAAATAATGATGTTGTCTGCTGCTGCGGGAGACGTGCACGAACAAACCACAATAAAATCTGTTAAAATATATAATTATCATCAGCGTCTGAGTTCTGTGGCGACCCTCTGGTTGGGGCTTTAAAGTTTTGCACATTTTGATTCTCGTACAGTCTTACTTTAGCCTGTTTCTCCCACAGTTGCAGACAACATCATTATTTGACCGGGCCTTTACTGGAACCATTATCTAGCGTTTGATTGCTATGGTAACAGCGATGATGGAATAGTATTAGTATTGATAGACTCTGTGATAAAAACGGCCGTGGCTTGCAGAATTCTGTCTCAGAGATATTTAGATCCCAACAGGGCCTGCCAAGGACAAATGGCACTTAGCTGATGATTCTGCTAGTTCCCCCCAAATATTTCAAAGCAAAGAGAAAAAGAAACAGTCTTTCCCATATCCTGTAATCTAAATAAGCTCTTGGTGAAGAATAAAGGTGCATAGATCGATTTCACTGACATGAGGTTAATGAAACAGGTACAGTTGGGAGAAAGGATCTTCCATCAGCTGGTTTTTTTTTTTACGATTGTTTAAATCCTGCAGGAAGACACAGTGAAAGCTTGATCTTCTCTGCACACCTGGCTGGTAATAGTCTGCGTGTAAATGGCTTCTTGAGCATCCAGGGCCTCGTACCCGGAGCAGAGATAATTACTAGCAGCGTCACGTGTAGCTGAATTGCTTTCACATTGTTTGTAGCAATAAACATTACTGTGTAGAACAGATAAATGTGTAATTTATGCTGATTTTATTATAAATAGTTTATCCCACTTTGTTGAACGTTTGTCACAAGAAAAAAAATGGAATTTGTGTCTCATGAGGACTCCAAACTCATACCAAATTCTTCACGAGTGTCAGGAAACTACAAAACACAAATGGCAGGAACAAAACAGCAACAAGTGAATTCTGTGCAGCACTCCAACTCTAGATAAACAAACGTCTCTGGAGGGCCCTCGAGATGGTTTCAGGTGCTTTGTTGTTTTAGGGGGGAAAGATCTCAGGAAGATCACAAGGTGCTGTGTGGGACACTTGAGGAAAATGGGTAGAGAAGAGAGAGCAGGACGAATGATTGTAATTGGTTTGGCGTTGAGTCGTTGTAGATCTTCCAGAAGCTTCACATAAAGACGATTCCACCACAGAATTCTCAACGTGTTTCATAGCCAACCACAGCATTCCTGACACTGCATCGCTGCTCATAAAAATGCTAATACATAAAGAATAAGCATCCGACATACAGGGGCTTAGGGCGGGATTACCACAAAATTGAGAGTACACTAAACCAAGCGCCGTGTTTGTATTAACAGCTGTATCTTCAGAGCAACTTTGTTGTTGCTTAGGTATTAGCTTCAGGAACGGATTTGCTGGCAAAAAAATCCCACACTTGTTAGTGAATCATGTAGATAATGTTATTATGTAGAACTTTCTCACTGTCTTACAGGCATACTGTATGACTTATTAAAAATCATGCAGACTCAGTGCTTACACTATATTATTCGGAGCTATGCTGAATGGTTTTATTTTATTAGGTGTCCTGAACGATGCCTGCTTGGCTGTCCTTTTATGTGAAATGTCTTTTAGTTCACTTTCCTAGAGGTCATGCTAACTTCTTTGGTTGAGCTAGCTGAAGTAATGGAAAACAAAGCTATTGGAGCTTGGCATGTCTTTATCCCAGCATTATACCTGATATCTGCTGCTGCTATCAGTGCTGTGTGTTTTATCATCTCAGTAGACCTTTATCTCTGCCTCTGTGCTGCAGGCTAGGATAAATGTTTGGTGACAGGCTTAGGAAGAAAACTGGGAAGTCTTTGAGATTTCAGAGTTGCTTTGATGTTAAACTTCATGACAACTTCAAAAGAGTCGTTCCTTCTTCAAATATGGGCGGCACGCGCAGTCAGAAGACGCGGCCCGGTGCCTTAATATGGTTTTATAGGGTTCTCTTGCTAGCCGTTTTCATCAGTCTTAATCTCAGCTTTTGCTTTTTCAGCAACATGCGGTTCCTGATGATAGCGCTCGCCTACTCCGTGCCCACAGGTGTTGTTGCCGGGTGGGCTGGCGTCCTGGATATGATTCTCACACCTGCCAAAGTCAGCCAGGTAAGACTCATTTCTTCATCCATATGCCGAGCCTGTCTAGATAATACAGGCCATTTTAATGTCCATGACAAGATTAATGCCTGATTATGT
>JBAJNP010004927.1:0-31115 GCA_036877545.1 Yasuhikotakia modesta | reverse complement strand
GGAAATTTGTCTATGAGAAACCATTGCTTTTGTATTTTTGTACAGGCCATGAGAAAGTTTTGGACGGCTGTGGCATGTTTTCCATGTCTGTGTTTGTCAGAAATGAGTTAAAACAGTTCAATTGTGATAAATGTGCTTTGAGGGCCCTAGTGTCAATACTACATTTATGTACAGTATTGATGTATTATTAAAATGTATGTACAAATTATTAATTTGTCAAATGTTGTGTTTTTGTGTTATTAATTGCACTATATTAACCTGTTAAATTGACTCTTATCGAGAATCTGTTGTGTGTATAAACATAAATACATACAAATCAAATATAACACACACACACCACACACACATATAGTCAGTTTGTTATATAATAAACAATATAACAAGTGCTATTTTTCATGTCATGGCTAACAAATTGCTAAATTTGTGCCTCATTGTTTCGCTGAGGTAGGCTTGGGCTCGCAAGTGGAAATTTACAAAGTAGTTTTTTCCGTCTTATCTGCAGTGCTGACTCACCCTTAAATCCAACAAAAACAAAGAAGGAAAGGACAAGGAGCATATTGTTCGATTTAACGTGAACTTTATTAATATACTTTATACTGTACTGAACCAAAAACAACATCATATATCAAAGATGTGTGACTTCCTGCGCAATGATAAAGTGATAAAGTTGTGCTTTGTAATCTGTAATAGTCCAAACTCAAATGTGAATTTGTGTGTGAACTGATAGCTAACAGGCTAACACATACATAAGCTTACAATGAAATGCTTTGTATTGGTTCAACCAAAATATGAGAGACCAGTCAGTGGGAATCAGTGAATCAGTGAAATGAGACATATTCTGACTGTTTGCTGCATGTGAGCTCTTTACAGCAAAAATCTACAGCAAAAATTGCAAAAAAAAAATCATTTGCCAAGTTTGTTTCATCCTGTTAAAATGAGCTTAACAATTTTAGCAAGCACATTAGAAAAGGTTGCAAGCTAGATCTGAACCCTTATTGTTCACATGAGCCCCACTGTATGACATTACAGTCAACCAATCATATTTCTTAAAACTGTTTTAAACTACACTGACATTAAAAGCAAGACCATTTAAAAAAGCGCATACTATATGCATAAGAAAGTAATTCTGTATTGCTGTTTTAAATATATATGTACATTTGTGTTAGAAAATATATAATATTAATAATAATATTGTATTTTGAAGGTTTTGAGGTATCTAATGAGCATACACACACACACACACACACACACATTCTATTGTTGTGAATTACAGAATGACTATCAGATGTGACCCGCTAATGTGAAGCAAATGTAATGTTACACCTGTTTACACAAACAACTACACTGACTTCAATTCGAACCTGCAGCAGCTGAGACAGAAACATAAACCAGCCATCAAGCATTTCAAGACGCCTCAGACGCCTTTCCTGGCGGGCTGGAATTAATTCCCCAAAACTCCCATTTGCCCGTAAAGGCCCAAATATCCTGTGGGATGTACGACGTCATTGTTGGATTGTATAGTGTACATTCAGTCTTAGTTTGTGATGTGTGGACAAGATAACATATTTCTTGCTTTTGCTATTTAAAGAAACTCCCAGGCTTGTTAAAACAAGTTTACAGTCAAACGTGAGAATGCAGAGGTTCCATAAAATTCCATAAAATCCCATAGAATTCCAATTTTTTTTTTAACCATGGTACATTATGACCCTGTGGACTTGGAATAAAAACACTCTTTAGTTTAACACGTCCACTAATAATGTCCAAAGTGACACAGTGACAAAATATCAGGACACTTTCTATTTGTTACACAAATAATGCTCTTTGAATTCATTGTCAAACAGACAAATACTGGTGTTACAGAAACAATGAACCCGCTCCCTTATTGTCCTGAAACATCGCATATGCTCTTGGAAAGACATCCATCATTACCTATGATGCTTTGCTGTGTTTTGACACCCATCAGAAAGGAGGCTAGCTTTTAGCCTCTGTTTGTTTTCAAACATGCACGCTGAGGGTAAATTTCCACAGCTGATAAGGCACGTAGCATGTGTTGACTTGGTTCTCGCCCGGTGCGCGACCTTGCCTTACCTAATGAGCCGATCCTCTCAGGGAGATTACAGGACGCTAGGTACGATTCACCCGCCCTGGTCACTCCTGTCACCTCCCCAACACAAACAGGCTTAACAGGAGCCAGCAGACATTGCTTCAGCGTGTTTCTGCTAGAAGAACCGAGTGCCAGAGGAACCGCAGGAACTAGCCAACGTCAACGAGGAGCTGATCACGTTCAGCGCCGCTGGAAATTATGATGTCATACTATCATTTTTGTGGCTTTGCTTTTGTGTGGCCTTTTCTAAAGCAAGCATCATTTTTATGTAATTCAATTTAAACTGTAGAGATTGTAAAAACGTTTCCTTTGTCACTCTTTACTAGTTAAGAGTTCATGGCCTTATCATAAATTAGTACATACTACAGACTTTGGCTCTTTATCCTGATATTGGCCTACTGACACATAATATAAAAATATATAAATATGTATAATATATATGTATAAATATATTTTATACACAAAAAATATATGTATAATGTATTTACATTGTTGAAATTATATGTTCTGTACTTACATAAATGAGTTCATGCCACTTAATGTATGTGCCATATTACATTACATTACATATTCCAGGACTTCTGAAGCAAAAAAAATTGTTTGTTGTTATATTTTTAATCTAATTTAATATATTATAATTTAATAGATCAATGATTTTAATATTTTGTTTTTCATGTGTTCAGCTCCATCTATTAAATGTAATGTCATCTAAAGTTTTGAATGCGTCTATAGTATTTGTACGGACTGTTACACGGTGTACTTTTGTATTTTAAAGATTAACCGAGTTCATGAGGGCAAGCAATTGACGGCAACATTAAAGACCTGTTACTCTAATACAATAATAAAATGCATTTATGACAGTATTCGTTGCTAACAAAGCAGGAAGGTTGACAGGCTTTGTTCCAAACTCCCAACCCAGGAATCCAGGACTGACATTCTTTCCTGTTTTGGCCGTAGCGAGTGGCTAAGCTTAATTCTGTTTGAACGCTCGCTAGGTAGCTCTTGCACAATGCTAAACCGAACCTCTACGCGCCAAAACCAATAGCTTGCCTCCCACTGATAAGACGATTGATGCTTTTCAGCTTAAAGACTCCAACAGAAGTATTTGTAGGAAATCTAAGGGGGGGGAATTGAAAATCTCAGATGCTGAAATCGCCCCTATACACTGCACGGGACGATTTTAAAACTGTATCCATCCACCACAGAAAATAAAAAATGACAGCAACAGCATGAAGCCACAGGCAAATGAGTTTGTTTTTAAAAGTTTCAGTTACATCTTGTGTAATGGCTTCATAAAGCGAAATGTGTTTTTGAAAAGCACATTGTAATCATATTTCTTGTCTCTGGTGCTGTTTGTTTGGCATGTATCGTCCATTTTTCAGTATCATGCTTTTCCTCAAATCCCAATGCTGGGAGAATTTTGGGTGGGATTTTTTATAGAGGGAGATGGAGGGCTGGACTTTAAACACAAACGGAAAGTTTAGCTGGGAACCAAAGTGGATTCAATGACTTCCAACAGCTGATAAAGAAAAGAGTAAAAATAAGGGGAGTGTGGCCTTTTGGAAAGATAAAAAGCTAATATATTTCCATGCTAAACCTGTTTAGGCTTCCAAATGTGCTCTTTTAAGTCCCCTTGGGCTTCGATATAAAACGAAAGGGTATCTATTTACGTCCCAAAATACAAAAGAAGAACTTTCCCACAATGTCTCATAATCTCTAAAGTATCAACGTGTGAAAAACGTTGTTCTGTCACGCGCAAAGGCGTGTCATGTGACCTATGTGTTGTCAGACTTCCACCAGAGGACAAGCAGACAAACTATTTTTAACGTCAAGAGAGATTTAAGCAAGTGTGTTGGTCTACAGTGACTCTCGTGAAATCAGAAACAAATGAGCGTCTGTGGCCACACGAAGGATTATGTAAGACAATCAAATGAGATTCAAAAGCTTGTGTTGGTCTAGAGCCATTTATTGTTGCATTTATTGTTGCATTTATTGTTGCATTAATTGTTGCATTTATTGTTGCATGTACAAACTTGATTTAATTTGCACTTGGGTTTTAAAAATAAAGATTTTTATTTTCAGTAATTTTGCATATGAGCAATAGTCATGACAGTTGCAAATAAAAGGGATTTGATTGGACAAAAATCTGTGCAGTGCATGATGGGTCATCAATATTTTTAAATTAAAGTTTAAATTAAAGTTCTGAATACGTATTAAGTTTTGTCAATGTTTTTGAATACGCTAGCATATAAATGCCCCTCAGACTAACATGTGATAGCGAGAACAAAAAATTCCAACAAACTCATCTCGAAATCATTGTATCATTCATCTCAGTTCCCTCTTTAGAGGTCGGTGGAAATCCTGCGTCCAACTTCACGCAACAAACACGGCTTGCTAACGCTACATGTCACAAAATCATTCCTTATAAGAGACCAATGGCATGACACAACCTCACTACTTGAGAAAACCCATCAACCGCAGATCTTTTGCCAACCATGAGTCCACACGGGTCTTGTGAAGAGACAGACCACCAGTTTGTAGTACATAAGGCAATGCAGTACATAAGCAGATCCGAGCACTTTCAGATAACTCAATAAGCGCCGTTATCTGACGGAAGCGTGCACAAAATAGGTCACAAAGATAACAGCGGAAAATAAATTGTAAAAACATGCTCAGATTCTTCTACTTCAAAAACAAAAGTTTGCGTGGTGAGTTAAAGAGCGAAGAGAAATCTCAGTAAGGTGTGTGTTTTGTTAAAAACAATAAAAAACAGTCATTTCTAAATGACCTTGAAAGTTATTCGCCTAGTCATGCAAGTCAAGCAGTAACTGGGTGCAATAGATCAAGCTGAACTGGGTCAAAACATTACAGAAGCTAATCAGTGGATAACAAGGTTTCATGGTTAAACTAAAGATGAGAGATCTTTAAAACCCACAGCTGAAACTCACAGCATTATAGATGTTGAAGGCGAGGATGTACTTTCACAATATTAAGAGTTACAATTGGAGGATTGATTGATTGATGGATCGATTTGATTGGTCGGTTGATTGTTGAGTTTAACAACTGGCAACCACCAATCTTGAATATTTGGCCACATCCTCATAGAAAGCAAACACTTCAGCGCTTCAAACACTTTTACACAAAATAACTTAAGGGCATTCAATACATTTATTTTCTTAGAAATTAAACCTGTGACCTTGGTGTTGCAAGCACTATGTTCAGCTACATGCTCTGCAGGTGCAATGACAGCATGGACAATTTACTTCAAAACCTTATAGCTCATATTAGCCAAGGTTTGAAAACCTTATAAATAGCATTTTGAGTGCTTTAATGGCAATAAGGAATTTAATATGATCAATGCCACCTAAAAGTAGTCCACAATCATTAATACATTTGAATATTAATTATTTATATATTTTATAATATATAAATTATTATTATATTTCTTAACATATTTTTTCAAAATAAAGATATATATACATCTTTCAAAATCCTAAAACTTTAGTTATACGTTCAAATAAACAACATTTACAATTTGAATGTGGCCTCAGACTTCACTGTACATGCAGAAAAAAACTTAGAATAAATCTTTCATTCAACAAAAATGTATTATGATTACAAAACCAGGCCTTCAGACCGTCTGTTCTGTGGAACGACAGCGCGTTTATATTTCAAACACTCTCCACAGGGAAAAAGAAGCAGCGGCAAGTCTAATAATTTCAGTTTATGGCATGTATGCGATGTTTAATTTCACGCTGTGTAGAAATAAAGAACAACAGGAATATTTCGGGCCCTCAAAAAATATGACCTGTCCGCAGGGAAGTTTTACCCAGAAAAAATGCTAAATTTAGCATCAAAGCAAAATCTAGAATCTAAAAAATTCCAGATTAAGCTATTAAGGGCTTCTGAATGCGAGTGCGTCTGCCAATAAGAGCCGGGCTGTGGTAGAAGGCCATGCAGCCAACATCTGTCAACACAAGTATTAATCTACTCCAATTTGTCCGCAATAATGTGTGGAATGCTGTGCGGGAAAACCGGCAAAGCTGCCATTCTGAAAAACAATTTGATTGTATAAATGTTGACACAAAGCAACGGTCCATTTAGAATAAAGGAGAATTCAATGGGAATATATTGAAATTGTTCAAATTTAACCGGCTCTTGTGTAAGAAACTGTGTTATACAGAACACAGAACAGGCATCAAAGGTCTTTACAGTGTCATTGCACAATATGCTCATGCTTGCTAAAAATAGTGACCTGTGTTTTGAGTGCGGGCTAAAATCAAGCCGTGGGCTCATCACATGGGAACCACTGCTCACATGTGAGTACATTTGTGTAACAGCCATTTACAGAATTTATACAGAGCTACGTAAGATGCATTTACCATGTTAGCATGTTTGTTATGTAATTGCGATATATGCAAATATTGTTAAGTGTTATATAAGATGATAGTTTTAACATGCTAGGTTCTTCTTATAGACAAAAACAAATATCCACAAATGCATTTTAAGATACATTTAAGGCTTCTAAGGATGTGAAGGAAAAGGACAGTGAAGGAAAATTTCTTTGTTTTTTAGACAGATTTTTAGGACTATATAAGGCCCGGCATTTACCCAACATCTATAAACACGTCTACGCTTATAAATTGTTCAGGAAAAGATTATTTTTAATGAGCAGTTGGACACTTTTGTTAACTTTTCCGGTGACCTGTTGAGCACATCCAACATAATTGCCACATTGGACGGACAGCTGGGAACAATGCCCAGTACCTTTTGGATTGGGCTGGAATGTTCCGGAAGAAAAGTGCTTTGAACACAAAGCAGTGAGAGGAATTTTGGTTCATTAGAGTGATTATGTGCTTTAAAAGCAACAACTTTGTTAAAGTTTTCATAATCAGGTTTATTCCCACAATGACTATTCAATGGTATTATGATAAAGTGTATCATTTTGCAAAAACATTGGTTGCTTCTAAATAAAATTTCCACTCCCCCATCAGCCACAAGTCCCGCCCACCCTTCTGCCATTGGTTAGAGGAACTATACATATATATGTAACAAAGTTTTCAGGAAACTGCCTTTATGCAGAAACACAAACTGAACTCAAAGCTTTACTAACTATGACATCATAAAAATTTCTCAGTTTCCATAGCAACAAGAACTAGCACCACCTGGAATATAAAAAGCTGTGTTTAAATCACCAGACCTCATTGAGTCCAGCCACGCTGATAACACACCACTGTGCAATTTGCATAAATTTGCATGAAGAGCTACTGATTCGCAAACTGATTTGCGTACCAGGGACAAAAGCTGGACACTGATAGCACTGATAGTTTATTCTGCCATTGTTTGTGAATGCAAAGACTCGCGTATCACAGCGTGACCCCGTTTGACCCAAAAGTGGATGTTTTGATTCGGAACTGACTGGAAATTCATGAGAGGCATTCGCATCTTTTGACCCGTGTTCAGACGCGCATCATCTGCTGCAGGACGCGCTGCGAGTGAGCGTGTGGATTATGTAATCGGTTGCGCACGTGGAGTGATGTCGTACCGTTCTCTGGCTCTCTCATAAATCATGTTTCTCCTCACTGGTCGCTGAATGAAAATCCCTTTTCTAGCGTTCTACTGAATCATAATCTAGTTTTAAGCCTGAAAATATTAATAAAATATTACCAAAGATTGTATTTGATGGCTTGGAGAATAACCTTATTAAGGCTTGTGGCTCTGTTGTCATTAAACGGGAAATATTTACATCAATTATTAAAAATTAAGATAAAAAGACAGATTAAACATAAATTATATGATGCATCTATTAGTAAGTAAAATATAAGTGTATTGTTCCATGGATACATCTGTATAAAAATAACTGTGGCATATGCCGACATTCCGGTCCGCAATTTTTGTTCACTTGTGACAAGTATGTCAGCTATGTTACCCTAAATGACATCTGGTTGTTCTGTCAAACTCGCCCACTTAGTTACTTGCATACTTGCACGTATGTCAGGCCCCAACTTATTTATTGCAACAGACCCCCAGGCAAAGCGTCCAACATTACAGTCACCATGTTTTTATTGTCAAGTTTACAGTATATTAATAGTATCACCATTAGAACAAGCTTCTCTGTTCTCATGGTCATGTTAATCTGCAAGAATTTAACAGTAAGCAATTCATTTATCTTTGTAAACCACTACTTACCAAAATATATTGGTAAAGTTTATCAAGATAGTTGGTAAGTTTCACTATTTACCACTAACCTGGACATTTCACATTCACAAAATAAGTAGTTTCATAACAACCATAGCATGTAACGCTAATGTAAACAAACTAACTGGGGGGAACCTTAAAAAAATTCATGGAAAGTCAAGGGCCAGTTTCACAGCAAACTATGTATCTGTGTTTAAAACAATTGTGGTATAGCATTTTCATACTGGTCACAATTCAATGTCAATGCAAATTATTGTCATTGTTAGTATATTGTTTCTGCCACTAATATATTTTATTAAATAATATTGAAAAGTATGTATTATGTATATCAGTAATGACTATTTTAAATTTATTTAGACATATATTTATTTAAGCATTTTAAATGGGAAAATTGTGTATAGTTTATATTGCTTTTGGGAACTTATTATACATTGTATAAAACAGTTTAATTTTAAGTCTAGACTATCAAAACATGTTAAAAAAGTCATTTTTAATGTACAAAATATCTACTTGTAAAATATTTTATTACATTTATCTTAATATATTTAATGTGCAATCTGATTTGTTCCAAAAACCTTTTGAGGACTTTTTCAAGAGTTTACAAACACGTGCAAGTTAATGGTTGTAGTTAGCGGTTAAAGAATATAACAGAAGAAAAACATAGAAAGAGTGAAAAACGTGCCTGTTAATATGCTAGTTAATGGGTTTAGTGGTTCCAGTCAGTTGGAGAAAAACACTATAGTTAGCCTTATAGCTTGACAACCAAAATGTGTTGTCTAAAAAGTGTTTTCACACATAGAATTAACATTGCAAGCTACTGCTTCTTAAAGATATTGATAGTAATGCATGTCTAATACTTGCTTTGAACAAAAAACTAAGTAGCAGTTAAGCACAAATCACTAGTTAGTAATATTGGTAACTTGGCACTCCGAGGTAAAAGTTAATCTCTTGGAATCTCAAGCACTACAAAGTTTGGGACCGTGTCAAAAATGCCATTTATTTCCCGAACTCCAATCTGCGGAATGACAAAACAATTTTCCATTCTTAAAAACGAAAACGAAATCGCTTTAATGGGGCCCTGAGACTCAGCTAGACATGTGCGTGATGTCTCAGACCACAATGGTGCGGTACAGTCATTACAAAGACCCCTGGGGTTGTTCTCAAAGTGAGACGCTTTGATGACAAGCATGATGGGATTGAAACAAGACTGCAAGTTCAGTGACCTGTCTGATAGGGTCTTTGGTCTTTGTTAGCATACCAGAATAAATTCTACAATTAATCAAGAATTGTATTTTATTCCTAGATAACAGTAACACACAGCCTTGAACGTTGTAAAATTACTGTTGAAAAATGTATTCGTTGTTGAAAAACGTTCCTCAAAGTGGAATCAAGTTGTCTGTGTACACTAGTGGAAAACGTAAAATCCTTAAGTGGATTTGTCAGGCAAACATAGCAGTCTCCCAGACGACTCAGTCCATGACCCTTGAACTTGGCTCTTCTAGAAACAACAGCAGGAAGGTACATGACAAACATATCACCAGTGCCACGTGATTGGGCAACAAAAACTTTATAGGCAGTTGTATGAGATAACACGGTTTGGGAAAGAGTCAATAATTAATTAAGGAAGCTTGTTGTGGAATTTTTTTTTGTGGGTTTCCCATAATTCATTGCGGTTTTTGCTTTATTGTTAAACCAACTGTCATGTTCTCAGGAAATACTGGATAAACATTAAATAATCAAATAGTTTTATGCATATTTCATGTTTTCCTTGAACGTTCCTACTTATGAATTGAATGGTACATCCAAGTCCATTTGTTAATATTTAGAATCAGCTCTTGTCTTTTGCACAGAAGTCATTTTACTTTCTAGCATCTACACAGCATTTGTAGCTGACCTTGGAGTCAGTGAAGGTCTTAAGAATTTGGTTGGCCACCGTTTTTTTCTATTGTCTTCACACGTATTTGTTTTTGAAGGATTTGAAGGATTTTGAAGAACAGTTTGAATAAAGTTTTATTTAGATAAGTAAAATGATGATGTCTTTCGTTTCCAGTATTCACTGGAGAGTTTCTGATAGGACGTTGTGTGTGAGTGTGTGTGTGTCTGTGTCAGGTGTCTGTGTGTGAGAGTGTGTGTCAGGTGTGTGTGTGTGTGTGAGAGAGAGAGGTGTGTTCTAATTGACGTATAACATTGACAGACGCAGGCAGGATTGACACTCTTAGAGACCAACATGGAGACCAACCAGAGTCCAGGCCTGTTTGCATGTGAGCAGCAAAGAGGATTAAACCCAAAAGCCTGAGGCTTGTTGTACAGCAGGACCCAAGGTCAAGGGCTCCCTCCACTCAGTCATTAGTGGACTGGGAACATTGTACTTTCACTGCATAAACAACACTATCAATTGTACACCTCTATGGTCTTGTATCGTGCTTCAACAGTATTCTGTTTAACCCATGACAATAGCCACAGGGAGGGTTTGACCTAAAAACACACCCCTTATTTTGCTTAAAAACCCTCTTGATTTTCTTATCTTCACTGAAATAGATATTAGGCAGTTTTACATCAAATAAGATCCTCGAAAATGGCCTAACGCACCATTAAACTTGTCCGCTAGGTCTTCACAAGCCAATGAAAACTTTCACCACCAAAGGCATTTATCTTAGTATTTTGAAACATGTTGTGTTAAGAATGTTAAGAATGCGACTGGTTTCTCGGAAATAAAATTGCGACACAGAATTTGAATCTGCATGCAATCCAATATTTGAGGGGAAGTGAATTTTCTATGAATAACAACCCAATTTTTTTTATCTTTCCTCATTCTACAGATTTGAACAAACAAAGACAGAATTGTCTTTTTTGGGTGTGTTGGAGAATTGGTGAGACTGAAATCACATCTAGATAAACTACTTTGTCATACAAGGTCATCGTTGGAATGGTGATGTAATTTACACAACGCATGATGTCACAGGCTTGCACTGTGGACGCTCAAGTCAAGCCGTCCTCTGTAAATAAAGGATTTGTCAGGTGGATGTTGGGCCAACGATGAGGTAGTTTGCAATGATCTGAGGCAAAAGTGTTTCTCGTACACTGAATGGTTCGCGGTCATCATAAAAAGGACATGACCTGAGTCAAGGCTTTAAACAAGACAACATCCTTATTTTAAGTGTTATTTAAGTTCACATAGACTTCCTTATTTGAGTTCTTAGCCAATGGCGTTTATCTGCGAACACGGCCATTTAAAAATGGACGTGTTGGTCCTGTTTCTATGCCTGTGTATCCTGTTTCTATACTGTGTGTTTACTCAAGACTTTATCGAATCAAGCTTGGCCTTTGACATACAGCATTTTTATTTACTCAATCATTAAATCATTCCTTAAACCATTTGTGTGCAAACTATCACATTTAAAAGTTCGTAAAATCATTCTTGTGCAAATTGTCCCTGTATAATATATATATATATGAACTATCACAACAAACCATTCGTCAAATTGAAATATCATTAAGTTGTTTGCAAAGCCAAAAATGAGCTCTGCTGATGTCTAGCGTATATGCGCCACACGTCCAAGTGAGAACACCAGAAATTTGCAGAGGTGCTGTGGTTAGATTTCAAAGTGCCTGCTGCTGTAAGCAAAACCATATATTTCTCTTTAGATGCTAGATAAAGATGGACCTGGTTTTATCAGTCACAATAATGCATCCGAAAAAGACTGTTGTACAATGCAACTTCTGTTTGACATACCTGCAACTTTCACCAGTATCAAGTCTGGTTTTAGGTGTGTACAAAGTTTTTTCAAAGTGGTGTTCCTGTTGCAGATAGCGCTGTTGAGAACTTCAAGGAAACAGTGGGTGCAATTGTTATTCTCTCGTCACATGACACTTTTAATCTTTCTACAAAGCAAATGGTGAGGAAATGATACATTTTTTTGGTAGAGGAAATGTCTTTCCTTTCTGCCTAACAGACTGGAGAGATCTTATAATTTTTGTTATGAATCTTCTGAAACATTGGCCAGAAGATTCCAGATACCAAAAAAACGTGACAAAGCCCTCGTCGAAAAGTTGCAAAAGGACCGTCATGTAAACAAGTCTGAAGGCAAGGGTTTGACTTCCCCTTTTTAACTTCCTCTGAGGTCGCTAGTGGAAAAGTACTGACAGTTTAGTCATATAGACAAGCATTCAAATCTTTGAGACACATTCACGCTCCCTTTAAAGTTTCTCTTTCAGCGCAGCGACTGCAGGACATTTTGTCTCATTTACTGTTTAATTGTTCTTGAATTAGGCTTTTTTCAGACACAAATGTTTAAAGTCATTTTCTGTAGGACTCAAACCAGTTTGGTGGTTTGTCGAATAAACATCAAACACATAAAATCTGAAGTTCACAAACTGAAGTTCAGGATATATATCGAAATATGTTTATTTCTGAAACTGTAAGTTGTTTTTTATCATCATGTTATCGAACATTGTTCTTGATGTTTTCCAAATGCATTTGGAATCGACAACCAAAACGAATTTGTGTGCAATGTGAACAGTCTTACTGACCAAAAGTGATCTGGTTTTCATATTATGCCATTTGTCATATTTAATCTACTGCATTCTAATAGTGAGAAAACATTCACACACACATTAGCATTGAATCACACAAAGCTTGATTGACAGCTATACATGACTTTGTTGACAGAAGGCAGGAATTTCACGGCAGGATTGTGAAAGTAAAAACAAGTGATCTTGTGATCAAATGTGTGAAGTAACAAGCAACTCAGAGCGAGTGGAAAATTACAGAATCTTTATACAGAGGCCAGGCGCTGTTTTGATACGCAGCCAATGCGATACAATGCTTTGGTGCTGCATGCGTGATAGATTGACATTGAAACTGCAGAGGATCTCGCAGCCTGAAATGCACCCGACACATTTGTTGACGGGTTCTGATAAATGAATGTTTAGGGTTTTCAGGGGGTGTTTTTCAGCTAATTCAGTCAAGCTGAAAGTGAAAGTGACATGTATTTGTTGGTTATGGTTACCCATAACCGAAATGTGACCTCTGCATTTAACCCATCTTTCATGAGAAGTGAACACACACTGCAAGGGAACTTCAGTTGCTACCCGCCGTTGCTGGAATCGAACCAGCAACCTACTGATTACAAGCCTGACTCCTTTAGCTTTGCTATAAAAACAACATAACAAATCTGGCTTGACACTGTGTTTTAGTGCATAATAACTTGGCCAGTGCATGTATGCCTCTTTTATGATTTATCATGTTAAGTTCCAAAGTTCTCAATGTTAAAGTTGAAGCATGTAAAGTTATTGTTGATTGATATTTTTGTTTTCAGATAAACTGTAATACAGTGATATAAGTGAGGACAGGTGTCTTGATAAGATGCAATAAGTCAGGAGTGTTTATTTATTTTTAGGAAAATTCAGATACATATATTGGAAACAAATGGAATTTTCAGAATGTCAAATAAAAATGACATTTATCGCTTACTGTTCATAAATCATAAGTCAACCAAAACAGTTAAAAATGACACATATAGATCAACAGTCAAGGATCAAGGATATATGGAAAAAACATTAATATACAAAATATGACATTATATAGACACCATATAGAACAGCAGTTAGGAATTAAACAAAGGGTTTAAAGATACACTATATACAGTACACACACTATACATTATATAGCAGGTACAGTAGGTACAGTTCTGAATCCAACGCAACAACACACAGCTTTCATAAATGATTCATAAATGAAAATAGTAGCTGGTTGCATAAAGGGGAAGAATTTGCATGTTGTTTTTGCATGAAGTTTAAATAATGTTTGTGTGTTGGTTTCTTGTAAGGTAATATATAATATAAATGTGGCTGTGCTACTCTGTGGATTATGGGTACATTTGTAAATTGGGTACATTTGAAAAGCTTGTTGTGGTGTCACATTATGGTGTCGACTTTTAGGCTATAAGTCAACAACAAAACACTTATAAAACAACAATTCACAGCATGTGAAATACATTTCCAACTTGCACTGAGCTGGAATGTATAAAAAAACACACCTGTCTCACAGTTTAAAATACATGCCAGTGTGTTTTTTATTGTCTTTGCTTATTTACCCAAAGGCTTTTACAAACCTATTACATTTGATGATAAATCTATTGTATAAATATAAGCTTTAAAAATCACAACATGAGATATAATCTTTCAAATGAAACAAAAACTTTAAACAACTTCCTAAATATCTTTCCCACTCCCACCAACGAGCATTAAGGGAACATAAGACGTCTTCGTATTGAAACGCTGCAAAACTTGTAAAACATAATAAATAAGGAAAAACAATAAGAAAACGCTTATAAATACAATGTTTTGGTGATTTAGCATCAGTGCATTATCAAGTAAAAAATAAACACCCCATTCGTTACCTTTACGGTTTATGAGTGACCTGTGGCGGCGCTGTTGAGCTCGAACCCAAGCCCGAGTGACGCGATCCACCGGCGCGCATTTCTGAACGCAGGAACTGGCGCTTTAAGAAGACGCGCTGCCGCTGCGGACGGGAGGCAGGCCGGTGTTTTTCCACTGGTGATGTCTAATGGTCACCCATGTTGAGAGACAAAGGTCAGAAAAAACCGCATAACTAAATTCACCACCGCCGCTGTTATTCCGCAGTCGCTGCGCAATACCGGAGGGACAACAGCGTGTCCAAGGAATTAAAGGAAATAAACCGTAAAGGTAACGAATGGGGTGTTTATTTTTTACTTGATAATGCACTGATGCTAAATCACCAAAACATTGTATTTATAAGCGTTTTCTTATTGTTTTTCCTTATTTATTATGTTTTACAAGTTTTGCAGCGTTTCAATACGAAGACGTCTTATGTTCCCTTAATGCTCATTGGTGGGAGTGGGAAAGATATTTAGGAAGTTGTTTTACCTTTTTGGTTTCATTAGAAAGATTATATCTCATGTTTTTTAAAGCTTATATATATATATATATATCATGTTTTGTAAAGCTTATTTTTATAAGGCTTGAGTGATACGGTGACTGCATACGTTTATTTTTTTTATGGTTTATGATACACGATTATTTAAACGTTATTTATACGTTATGATCGAACCATCCGAGTATTTAAGGACCCAGTTCATTTCTGTTGATGCTGTCACTTGTCATTGAGTTTCACTCCCTCTCCAGGCAAATATCTGGGTGCATGCAGTGAAGAATAGACTTAGATGCCTGTCACTTAAGTCACTTAAAATCGACAGGTTTAAAAAATGATGCATTTTCCTTAATAGTTATTTAACGTCAAGTTTATCGCATGCAAACTTTGTTAAACGTGAGATCGGCATCGTTCAACCTGTTGGATGCCCCTTAAAACGCCACAGATTTGCGTTGAAGCGATGCTGTTGTACCCAGGCTGAAGCTTAAATCAACAAAGCGCAACTTTTGCGCTAGTTTGTGATGTGCACGCGCATCCTGTTTGAACGCATTTTAAAAACGTGCCTGATGCGTTTGTGGTTTAACAGCAGACCGTTTAAAACAGCTGAAGAGAAATAAAACTGATGGCGAAGTTTTGCAAGAACGTTTATAAACTGACGCGCCAAACGTTTAGACGCGACGCGACGCGAGACGTACAGCAGCCACAGCAAAACCAAACGGGGATCTTGGGTTGTTTTACCTAAACGCTTGACGCGCAGGTTTAAACGCGGCACTCATAGCGCTAAAAACGCACATGTGCGCAGATCATCGATTAAAAACGTTCGCAACGTTTTCTCGTTCTTCTCAGTATTTCTTATCACGGGTACGTCATGCAATAGACAGTATCCTATACAACAGGTTACTGTTGTAAATCCCAACGTTGCGTTATCCAGAGCGTTTGGAAAAATGCAGTGATGGTATTCCTGTCTTTGCTCCTATATGTGTGCAAGCAGCTCAGAGGCAACTGGTGTGTTTTAGAGCCAAACAAACACAACACAGGATACAGAGTTTAGGTTTCTTTGCACTTGCCAGCTTGCATACCTAGCACACTGATATGGGTATTAACCGGTGTGCGTTTGGGACACTTGCCATTTTCTGAGTGCGACTAGAAAGACCTAACAGTAACTATATATTGGTCTTAGTGTCATAAAAGGGTTGCAAACACGTCTCTTATCGGTGTTTTTCAGTGGTTTGTAATTGGTAACACTTGTTGTTGTAAATTGATGTGCATCGATCGACATTTACCACCCTATAAAGTAGTGCTTTTGTGCTACGGTTTGCAAGATACAAATTTACAAGCTAGTCATTTGTATTACATTAAGAATGATACGGATTTTTAGGATACAGTAGTGATAAACAGGCAATTCATAAAAGCCCACGTGTTGGGCAGATTATAAACGGCTTTTCTTTGGTGGTGTTTTTGACTTGATGCCTACTGTGGGTTCTGTTTTGGTCGGGCGACAAATATTTTACTGCATGACATTTGTAAAGTTGTGAGGATAAGTTCTTGGTTTACATTTCCACAGAGAGTTATGTGGGAAATTTGATTCCCCCCAGCATAGCTAGAAAACATCTACAGTACAAAGTTGCTGACTGATTTAATTCATAGCATAAACCTCAAGCCTTGTTTTAAGTCCAGGTCAAACTCAAGGTCCGGCATGGGCTGGGTTAATAGTTTTAACAATAAATACCTTTTGAAACATCTTATTTCTGTAATAACAAAGTCAGTTTGTGATGTTGTGTGTTCAGGATCTAGCTAACTATGCTAACTCTTTTGTTGCTGTCATTGACATATGTTGTTCACTTGCTTGACCAAACTTGAACCGAAATCTATTGCCTACTTCTCACATTTATTTTTCAGAACTGGCAAACTGACATTAAATCCCCTGTAATGTATTTTTAGCCTAAAGATTCACAGCAGAGTGCTAGCCTTATTTTCTTAGGAACCTTTGTTAAAATCTTGTAAATTTATCTTTGAGAAACTGCTTGCAGAAAACGGTCTATAGAAAAGCCCACAGCGTTCATGGGACATGTCATATTTTTATGGGTCGGCGCTGCCCCGGGCCCAGTAAGCTAAACTGTAGTCTACTATCAAGGGCCTTCTTCATCATAGATATCTATCTGACCTGCACCTGATATAAATGGAAGTGTCTTAATAGCTATTGTTCTGAAGCTAGTGATCTGTCCATTACTGGTCAGTTTAGTGCCTAGCCTTTAGTGCACAATGCATCATATCATATAGGTCATTAGCAAGGTTAAGTGGTAGTGAGCATTGCTGTCAACAACTGACTTTAATGCTCCTAACACCTTTATTGCTACATAGTAAAGTGAAGTTTGAAAGTGAAGTCTAAAAGCTGTTAAGTAGGAGAATGAGAGTGGAAAGGGAGGAATTTAGTGTGAGAGCTGTTTGGAAATGTACATGGTTCTAAAATAAGGACGTTACGTAATGGGCTGAGTACCACGTGCAGAATCCAGACTTAAAGTCTCCCTTGATAATCAGGACTTGGCATTCGTTTCTTCTCGGCTGAGATGACAAAGCTGATGGTTCGTAATAGCCCTGATTATAATAGCCCTGATGGCCACAGGTGATGTGGTGTGGAGGTCACCAACATATAGATGGAGAACAAATCACTGCTAACTAGAAGCTTCCTGGAAACATCTTTAAACCTATAGTAGGATGGTCTGGCCTGAAGATGCTAGGGTGAGTTACAACTTCTGTTGTACTTCTGGACAAAACCTGGACCAGCTTGGCTTGACATAAGTCCTATTTAGGAATAAAACAGACTTAGCCAATGATGTGAGCTTCGATGACGTCACTGTTTTAAAAAATTCAGATGACGTGCTACTTTCTAAATAGCCTCAAAATGCCAAGCGAATTCTTTGTTTGTTGATCAGTGCCTGATCCAAAATCCTTAGAAATGGCCTTGCAGGCACAAAATGTCATTGTTCTTAATTCAAAAGACCGAGGAAAACAACTTGCTCCCTGACATACAATACCCTTTTGTCACTAGCCACATTTAGTCCAATGCAAATTAACCGGGCCTTGTCTTCGCTACGCTGCTGACCGCAATCTGAGTCACATTTGTCAGTCAAATGCTGTCTTGTGTACAAACAAACTTCTGAAACGTACACATCTCTGCACTGGTTTATAAAAGCCCCAACAAACTTTCAAACATCTGAAAGTTGTTTGTTAGAGAGAGAAATATAGCTTGGGAAACGTAACTGTTTGCACACTGCCCCAACAAAACCATCAACAGTCCATGTTTAGTTAAAGGAATTGCATTTTCATGGACTGAACGTTCCATGTCATGTTCCTGGTAGTTCCAGCCTACATATCTCATGAAAAGGAAATGCTATTAATAACAGAAGGTACGACAACAGCCGGCAAACCATCAGCTGTTCAAGTTAAACGAAACAGAGGTGTGGTTGCCAAGACTCAGGTTGCCAAAAACGGACGCTGCACTAGCTAAGAAAAATAGTTTTACATGGACTTCTGATGCTTCTCCAGAGTGGAAATTTACCATCAGCCTGACTGTCGCTGGGGTTATCCTCTCTGACCAATCTGCTGATTGCTTTTAATTGTCTTAGTCTGGGGGCGGGGTCACGGTGTCACCTCAGCTTACACTGAGCCCCAGAGAGATTGGGGCCGTGCAGTCAGAGTTATGGTGTCTGCTGACAGGGCAACACAGACCAATCGGATTCAGCCATGAGGGATATGTGAGTGCAAGGCAGGACATGAATGAACCGTTTAGCCATGTAGAGGGAATATTGTGTCTGTGGCCCTTATATGTATTTTGCTTTCTTGAATTTGTAAATTTGGCTCCAAAATGTAAGAAAAAACTTCTAAGGGCATTACATCTGTCGGCGTTTAGGTTCATAATTGATCAATTGGAAGTTATTTAAATGTGAAACGGTACTAAAAACGTAATCGTTTTATTGTCTGTTAACGTTTTGTTAAGAGCTATAAATTATATTTGCAAATGATTTTCGTCTGCCCACAGGCAACACAAATCCAAGTGTAATTTGTATTGGTTAAACAAGATTCTTGCTAGTTGAGTCACGCTTTACAGCAGCTTTCTTGCTTTGAATGGGTGCCAGAGAAGTTTGTTTGACCACAGTGTTTTGAATGGAGAAGAGTCTGGATTTTGCTCTTGTTATGTAACACCGTGTTTGAGTTGTAGCAGCCTCTGAAATACACAGATTTAACCTGCCTCAAGGGGACGAGAGCCATTTGTTCTCTTTTTAGACCTTTAAATTTGGCTCTTTAAACTATTGTGTAACGGTCTTGTGTAAATCACTCTGTGAATGATTTCCATGTCAAAAAATATAGCAGACAATCTTGTGTTTGTTTCACATTGCAAGGTAGAATGCTTACTATAAATTTTTAATAGCCAATATTGTACATTTGGTATCTGGAGAACAGCTGTATGTTGTATTTTGAGCCCTGGCATGCAGTACAATTCTGGCCACTAAAAATATGTTTATGAGTATGAGTTTATTAGGTCACATGTTTATTGAGTAATAGCCTTTAAAGTGATGTTAAACGCACTGTGAATTTTTTCCACTCTTCTTCCATCTCCTTGAGACCTGGGGAAAAACAGGCTTGTGTTTAAGTACCCAGCCTAACAGTGGGGCTGCAGTTTGTTTATGTTCTGCCAAATGAGGGATGCAGGAGGGACTCTGGAGGTGTCTTTCTCTCAGGGATCTCATCTTGGGCGCTCCATGGCGAGTTTGGCTCGTGCTTTGAAACAGAAGACGCCAAGGCTGACATAATCACTCAATTCTTGACTAGAATCCTGACAGTGTAAACACTGTTAGTTAAAGGCAGGATAAACACAGCAATTCTGAAAGCTGCGAAAATCCAGATAAATGAATTAATGAGCAATTGTTTTCCTCTATGGAATGCCCTCTATTTTATGCAACTGATTGAATTTGGGTGTGTCTTGCAGAATTAAAACCAATATGAAGGCAGTTGGGTTGAAAAAAAGTGGAATTGTTTAAATAACATAAATTTAGTTATATAAATTATAGTTATTTTAGCTAGTTTCATTACTACACAGTATCATAATACAATCTTAGTTGCTTCTAAGAGTGAAAATGTGTGTATGTAGCATGTACGTGATTTCCTGAGCTAAAAGGTTAGGTTAGCCGTTGACGCTAACATTTCTCATGTCTGGCAGAGCTTTTGTTCTGAATGAACTATTTATATTGGGTGTAAATGCTTTAAACATTTGGAAAGCTACACAAGCCTTTTGACCTCTGCATTTGCAAGGCCTTTGGGGTTGAGTGAAAAGTTAATCTTCGTCTGTTTATTTTTATGTCAGCATGGCTCAGAAAGAGAAACTTCAGTGTCTAAAGGACTTCCACAAAGACATTCTGAAACCGTCCCCGGGTAAGAGTCCAGGCACGAGGCCGGAGGACGAAGCTGAGGGAAAACACCCCCAAAGGGAAAAATGGGCGAGCAAACTTGACTTTCTTCTGTCAGTGGCCGGGGGCTTCGTGGGTTTAGGCAATGTTTGGCGTTTCCCGTACCTCTGCTACAAGAACGGCGGAGGTGAGTTTGTATTGATAAGGTTGGACCTGTGTCCAACTGAAATCAATTCTTGGGGCAGTTAATGAGCATTTTTTTAATTTCCATTGTCACAAATTGTCATGCATTCTGCAAAATATCACCTTTAAAACAAATTAATGACCAAAGAAACTGATTTGGAACAACATAATGGTAAATAATGACAGAATTAAATTTCAAAAGTATTAAGAAAATCTGAAGAAAATTCTGAAGAAATAGCAGACACTCAAATTAATAATCAACTACATCTTTCACATTTTGTATGCACAGCATTTTCTTATAGGAAATTTCTGTCAATGTTTGACATGCAAAACCAACAGTTTTTAATGATGTACCAAAAGAATGTTGGCATGGAAACCTCAGACTATACAAATGAACTCCCATAAGGATTAAGAGTTAAACACTAATCCGGTAGTTAATACAAGATAGATTCACTTATACAATTAACTTCACTGTCTCCATGTAGGTGCATTTCTCATCCCATACTTCATCTTCCTGTTTGGCGGAGGTCTTCCTGTGTTCTTCCTGGAAGTGGCGCTTGGCCAGTTCACCTCTGAGGGAGGGATCACTTGTTGGGAGAAACTTTGTCCCATCTTCACAGGTGAGGGACCACCAGCTCTATCTGAAGATAAATATGGGGCATCACATAGGAGATGTATGTTTTAAGGTCTGAGCAGAAATAGATTAGTTTATATAATTACCAGTCAGGGTTATTTTAGGTTAAGTATACAGTTTAAGGACAAGTTACAAGGATGAGAGCTGCCCTCATGCTATTGTTAATGTTGTTCAACAGCGCTAAATGCTAACATACACAATTTTTACAAATGGCAATCAACATGACGGTTAAGGTAATTGTTTTGCAACAGACTAAGGGATTATATTATTGTTTCAGACGTTCATGTAATTTATATGGTAAGATGCTGGTTAACGCTAGATTGCTGCTTTTAAGGTGATTTCTCTAAGTTGCTTCAGATAAAAACTCTGTTGCTTAGAAATAAAAACATCAGATTTTCCCCTAAACATAACTTTAGGAGTCTTACGTAATAAAGGGAACATCAACCCTCACAATATTTCATGACCACATATGCATTACTTATTTAAACAAGAATCTACCAGAGAACAACCATTACATGCAAACTGATGAATTATTCTCATCCTTGTGCCAGCCAATGAGATGACAGCTTGGTCTGTTTTGCTTTCCAGTCAACCTGGCCAGCATTGATTTACACAGTTCAGACTCCATAACCAATCTTACATCATTTTCCTCCAGCTTCCTCCAGAACAAGTTTTTCCATGTTCAAGCAGCAATAATGAAAATATTATGATATATTATATTATTTATTTAGCAGCTGTCACGGTTTAGTGGAACAGCTCAATGTTCATTGCACAAAAAATACAAACTAGTATTTTAGGCTTAAAGCCTGTGTATCATACATTTCAATTAATATCATTAGGTTGGTTTCCTTTGACCAGCGTGAACTTCCATGGTCCAAGCTGGTGAGTGCTAGTTAGGAGGTCTTGCTGGTCAGTGGTGTTTCTGGTCATGGTTGACCAAGAAAATAATGCTATGAAGTTTAGTGTCCTCACCAGCATCCAATGCTTTCAAAGCTAAATTTTGGGACATCATCAGCCTAATGTAGGTATTTCTCTTTGTGCAGGTATCGGCTATGCATCCATTGTGATCGTTTCTCTGCTGAACATCTACTACATTGTGATCCTGGCCTGGGGTTTGTACTACCTGTTCCAGTGCTTCCAACCGGAGCTCCCCTGGGCGAGCTGCAACAACAAATGGAACACGGACAATTGTGTAGAGGACACCCTCCGCAAGAACAAGACACTCTGGGCGGCTGCAAACGCCACTAACTTCACTTCCCCTGTTACTGAGTTCTGGGAGTAAGTAATTTATATTCTTCATGAGTATTTCATTGGCTAAGTCTCTGTTACAAGTATCTGGCTACAGGTTTAGTCCTGCTTTTGAGACCCTCTATCCTGCAAGATTAAGTTTTAACCCTAATCAAAAATACCTGAAACAGAAAAGGAGTAGATAACCTGCTTGAGTAGTTTTGAAGCTGTTATTTAATGGACAATGGGTGTCCAGGAACATTGTTGAAAATCCTTGTCCAGCTGTCAACCCTAAAGATCTATAGATGATTCAAGTTTCTTTCAAACTCATGGTAGCACCTTCAATCATCTCAAAGTTTAGAGTTTCTAACCAACAAACATTGTCTGCACCACAGGCGAAATGTTCTCAGCATCTCTGGTGGTATCGAGGAGGTGGGTCATATTAAATGGGACCTGGCTCTTTGTCTTCTCGCTATGTGGGTCATCTGCTTCTTCTGTATCTGGAAAGGTGTGAAGTCCACCGGGAAGGTAAGCTTTGCATTATCTCAACTGGAGTCCATAAAAAAGACTATTAATATCAAGTCTTCACTGGGTTATTGGAGTTACACCCAAATTGGTGGATTTGAAGACTTCCTTAGCCCTTTGTTTTAGCTTAGCATTCCCTGGTGATTAGTACCCATGTTAATGGTAGCAATCTTCTTTCACAAGTCAATCAACAGACACCCTCTCTTGGACACACATGCTTCTTGGGCGTGTAGTCATAAATCTTATCATGGCTTCTGCCAAGACACTGTCACTTTGGATTTCTTTAGAGTAATATGACCTCTAGTTATTTTAAGCCGCCCCCTCTTGGCTTGCAGCTGTTTTGATTTGTGTGAAATATGTTTTACTTTAATCTGACTGCATTGAAGGTGGCCGGTTAAAGATTCATGTCATATACAGTTATACATTTTCAAGACTTTAGAATCTCAGATTTTTGATACTTTTGTATTTATTTTTGTGAATACTTCTGTGTGTTAGCCTTAAGATTCTGCGTATTTGTCACACCGCAACTCAATTTTAAAACCATTTACAGATAATTGGTGTTTTGATGTACTTTCCACAAAGTGCGGTCAACAAAGAATTTCTGACTAAACCAAAAAAATTATAAAAATTGAAGGACAACAGCATATATTTTCTCATTAATTCCCCTGCATAAATTGTCAAATCACCAACTTTGCTAGTGTATGTTTTTCATACAACATTTGAATTTAATCGGACTGTTCCTGTTTTCTTCTTAGGTTGTGTATGTCACGGCAACATTTCCTTTTGTAATGTTAATCGTCTTGCTGGTACGGGGAGTCACTCTTCCTGGGGCGACAGAGGGCATCAAATTCTATCTGTACCCAAATGTGACTCGCCTTGGAGACCCAGAGGTAAGATCTCATGGATACGTGTAAGTCTTCTCACAGAGGGCTTTCCAAGTGTGCTCCCAGATCACTGATTCCACACCATCTGAAGAGCTTCTAATACATTGATTGAGTTGACTTTATGGCTAACAGAGGGTCATTTGAGAGAAAAGTGAGGTGCAGGCCAAGTATTGTAACCTATACTTGGAATTTGTCCTTCTGATTTAACCTATCTAGTTAGTGTACACACTTTAGGATTAGTGAGTGGTTAACAAACACTCTATAAACCACAAAACATACCTGGAGCTGTGGGCAGCCATTCATTGTGGTGACCATGGGGTGATATTTTTTGTTTACCAGCAACAAAACAACAACTTTAGCTGGACAGGATGTAAAATCCAAGATGTGCAAAACAGTCACGATAAATAATGTTCTTAATGGCCTCAGTCAGGATGCTAAATGTGTCTAAACATGACAAGAGTTGTAACAATTTATGTTAGTTCTTGGTAGCGTACACAACTCTGGAGGATCTGCAAGAGCCAGAACGCACACAAATATTTGGCTTTGTCGCGCCAGTAAATCAACAAAACAAGTCAGAATTAGCTAGCATTCATCTTTCCAGTCAACAAACGGTTTGGCGTCTTGTGTCTAGGTGTGGATTGATGCAGGAACGCAGATTTTCTTCTCCTATGCCATCTGTCTGGGGGCCATGACGTCACTGGGAAGCTACAACAAATACAAATACAACTGCTACAGGTGTGTTTCGATGTCCCAGGGTTGGGAGGGGGGGTTAGTCCAGTGAACGGGCAAAATGGGAGCCTAGGGTTCCTTTGTGGTAATTAACAAACTCCATGAAATATGTGTGACATAGGGACTGTTTGCTGCTTGGAGGCCTCAACAGCGCTACCAGTTTTGTGTCTGGCTTCGCAATATTTTCCGTCCTGGGCTTCATGGCACAAGAGCAAGGGGTGGACATAGCCGATGTGGCAGAGTCAGGTACGAGGGTCCAGTGGCAGTGGTGGTGGGCACTGCTGCAAATAACATCAAAAAAGTTTGGTCGATTCTGTAGCAAAAGCAAATGGCAAGCATCACTGGCAATAAACAATCTGGAACCAATACAAATCATTTACGTCCAGGACTGTGCTTTGGGACTTTCTCATTTCTGAACCTCATTTTGATATCCAGCAGCTAATAAAATTTAATAAATCAATCATGTAGAAGGTCTCTCTGTTGGGAAATTTGCTTGGGGAATTTGCTTGGAGAAACTGTAGAACATTTTCTTTAGAAGAGAACATTTTTGGAGCCACTTGCAAGATGTCAGCTGTGGAAAGCAACACATTTGCATTTGAGTGCTATTCAAACTTGTTTTCACGGGTGACAACAGTAACATAAAACAGGAAGCTTCTTGTGCCAAAATCATGATAAAGGTAATTGAACTCATCTGAATGCTGATCTGTTTTGATACTGCCTTTTGGAGATTATGGGTTTAGTTCCTCAAAAGCTTCTAACACATTTTGACTACCTTGTACCTTGTAAAGCTACCTTGACTACCTTGGACAATTCTCTAGACAGCTATTTGAAATTTAATAAGATTTGAATTGTTGTGTTTTCGGTTGTGGTACTTCATGTTCAGTAGTCTTTCATGAAGAGTGAGCGAGTTGATGGATTGCTTAGTTTTCAGATGTGTTGTCTTCAGTACAGTACATGCTTTGACCTTCTGCACTGGACTAAGTATGTCTGGCTCAAGCGAGGTGCATGAATCATCTTTATCACTTTGTTTACACAACACACAAACTTAAACTGTACTTGAACTTCTGTACTGATCAGCTGAGATGCATTTGAGAGTCCTTAGCAGGGATCCTTTCTGAAGACACTTGGCTGGGTTAATTTCTTAACATTAAAGATGCCAAGAAGTGATAAGGAGCTTGTTGGAAAAATTGTAGGAAATTAGAATCTTGGAGAAATTAGTTGTGGATGCAGCAACCTGAATCTGCAAAAAACATGTGTTATTTTTGGAAACTGACACAATGTTACTTCAGATATATGTTGTGTTGTTTCACTTTGATTTTAAAATGTTGCTGGAATGTTAGCATATGGAGGTGTTTGTATGTTGTCTCAAAATTTCTGAAGTTGTTTAGGTAGCGTCGCACATGTAACCTGAAACATAATATGAAGAAACTAGCCTTTGTAGATTTTAAAAACCCACCGCTAACATCATGATGCTAATTTCTGAAGAAAATGTGACAAAACCGTATTTGGACTTGGCAGAAATGGAACCACTGGCAGTAATTTTGCCTGGCTCGATCGCTTTGCCACATAGATTCTTGCTTCTTTTTTCTGTAATGTCTCCTTTTGGTCTGTGCCGACGACACGCTCCTCATTGGCTCCGCAGTGGCATAGACCAAAATGTGCAAATGGCTAACTTTTCTAATCACGTTCTCTCCACTGTTCTCTACCCAACAGGTCCTGGCTTGGCCTTCATTGCGTACCCTAAAGCTGTGTCTATGATGCCATTGCCTACGTTTTGGGCTGTTCTTTTCTTCATCATGCTTCTGCTGTTGGGCCTCGACAGTCAGGTGAGAACCCAAAAAGCTGGTTTTCTGAATAGCTTCAACCACTAGTTTATAAGATCAGCATCAGGTCATTGATTTGTTGAGCCCCGCCCTGTTCTCCCCTACAATAGAAATGCTGTGTATTTAGAAACTTTCAGAGAACGTTAGCTTTGTTCTGAGAACATCTCCTATTACCTGGGTTACCACTAGAGATGGGAGAAATTCTTTGATGCTTCCTAAATCTTTCTCCAACAATTTAAAATAGATTAACCAGTCAATTCAAATTATTAAACGGAAAAATAAATGTTAATATCCAAGCAAAACTACAACCTGCACCATCAAGTTTACAAGTTATTATGACAGAATCAGGGGAGTTATAAGTCAAATCACAATAAGTCAAATCTTTAAACACAACAGTATCGCAAGCTGTAGTACACAAGAGAGGCCATAGTAACAGTAACAGGAAAACGGAAAGAAAAAAATGTTGTTGGCAGCTAATGGTCAGTTGGATTTTTGAATGATCACATTTCTCAGGCCCAGTGAAATTGAACACTCTGCTAGTTACAGTGTCACATCTATAGTCTCCACTATACCAATATGTGGTGCTTTATGGTAAAATCAAATGTGATTAGCTAAATTGATATTTACTTAGCTGTGCTTGCTAACAACGGGTATCTATGTATAGTACTGCCTACAGTACTTCAGTAATGGACTTATTTTTAGTTTTTCCCTACTTGTCCCGTCTAAAGATCATTTCATATCATTTCACATTTCTATACACCTCTGTGTACAAGATGATGTCATTAATATTTTTGGTCTGTTTTCTCTGCTCACGGGTGACAATGTTTTTTTTTTTTCAGTTTGTCGAAGTGGAAGGGCAGATCACATCCTTAGTGGATCTGTATCCATCCTTCCTACGGAAGGGTTATCGGCGTGAAATCTTCATAGCTATAGTCTGTTTTGTGAGCTTCCTGTTGGGACTTACCATGGTCACCGAAGTAAGTACAACAGTTCGCCAAAAAAGGTTACCTTGTAGTTTTTGTGAAACGTTACATTTGTATTTGTAAACTGTTCTAATTTTGGACTTTTCCACTTAGCAATAGCATAACTAAGAACTAGCTATGTTTCTTCAGGCTAAATGGAGAGTGTATCAAATGCAGCTTAGCTAAATGTTGGCAGCGTACGTTTTCCTTTTAGAATTATTAGTGACAATGTCATTTGATATAATGTGGCCCTTAACCAAACCTTCAGTTCCTGTAATAAAGCAGTTTGCTACGCTCATGTCAGATCTAGGGCCTGAGATCTTTCCCATAAGGGAAAGCTTTCCACTCCCAACAGTACCTTATCTCTCCAGCTTCCATGTCTTTTTATGGACATCCTGACCTGCTTAGAACAGTGACAATCCCACAGAGGAATCTCATAGCTATACTAGGAGACAAGTACCGCTCTGACAATGCATCTGAGATTCCTCTGGCCCCTCTCAATGCGGGACCTGTGATTGCTAACCCCCTGGAACAGCGATAAACCAGGAATGCTATTTCATGGTTTAACCCACACAGCGTCTCATTTTTTCCATGACACAATTTCTTAAGTTGCCTCCGAATGCTGCCCAGCAAATGTGGTTGGTACCAAGAAAGCAGTCAATCGTTTAGCCAACCCCTGATCTTGTCAGCCCTACTGCCCTTATAGCTTTTGGACAGTAGTTTATAGCTGGTGCAATATCCTATTCATTTCATTATTATTCTTTTTCCAGGGGGGCATGTATGTGTTTCAACTCTTTGACTACTATGCAGCCAGTGGCGTGTGTCTTTTATGGGTTGCATTCTTTGAATGTATTGCTGTAGCCTGGGTTTATGGTAAGTCCAATGACAAGTGCACAGAAMATGTAACTGCGTCTATATATCACTACATGCATATATATATTTCCCTTATATTTCACTATATACACACACATATATATATACACACACACACACACACACACACATACATATATATACATACATATATTAAAACATATGTTTGTTTAATAGTTAATCACCTCAGTTCACTTATACTTTACTGAACGATTTAACCTCATTCTAATGAAACACATAAAGCTATCATGACCTTCATTAAAAACCTAAATGAGCTGTGAAGTGCTGTTGATATCATAGCTACATGCAGGTAGCTGCAGGTATAAACAAACACGCTCTTGATGATAGGGGACTGTCCTGGCAACGTACACAAAACTCATTTAGCACAAAATACAGTCCAGCACATTACAGCAGAACAGGTTCGTTGTCTTATCTCACCTTTAAAAGACCCCCATTGGTTGACCGATGCCCATTGCTCAAAAACTTTACTAAATCATGTTTAAAGGCTCTTTTATTTTAGGTAGCGCTTTCCTAAAATAAGCTGCACAAGGTGGACTAGACTTTATGCCAATAGTCAAAGTCAAAATTCTACCCACCTCCAAGCACTGATTAAAAACACAAGTCTTTCAAGTCAATGTCATTCAATATATGTGACATGTCTGCCATCCACACAGGCGCGGATAATTTCTATGATGCGATTGAAGAGATGATTGGTTACAGACCAAATCCCTGGATGAAGTGGAGTTGGACTGTGGTCACACCTTTTCTGTGTGTGGTAAGTCATCTTAGTCAATAACAAAGACTTAAATGTACTACCATTATTATTATTATTATTATTGCAGTTGCATTGAATAAGTTGTGTTGTGTTGTGTTGTACCGTATGGAGTCCCAAGCCTATTTGAAATTCCACAGTAAGAAATTCATGGATAATTTTTATGTGTAGCTTGTACATGTATGTTTATAAAATCATACAGCACACTTCCTAAAATTATACATGGAGATGCTGTTAAAGGCTAGAGTTTGATTTGAGACTGTGTGAATTGTCCCTTCCCCCTAAAGCTGTTTTTCCGCTTCGGATTTGCGGAAAAATCAGACTCCCAACTTGTTCTAACAGCTCCAGATGGGCCCACCATCTGCCCGGCCAGCAGAATGAATGAAAGCCGAGGATGTGTGTAGGATTAGTTTCAATGAGATCATAAATGTAATTTGCCTCTGAACACCAAACAGCTATTGAGAAAAAGGAAATTCTCTCCCTATGTTATAGTACAGCCACATAGTCTTTTGATGCTGGAAGGCTGTTGGTCTTAAACGGGTTAAACAGCCATTTTTCAAAAGATTAACTTAAATAATAATTCCAAATGTTTAATTATGTTCCTCAACTGGTTGACAGCAAACTTACATAAGTCCCACCAATAGAAGGTTGATGGTACCTCAGTCTTGGGTTCTTGAAGCACTTGGAAGCATTGTGGTGATTCTTGTTAACTCTTCTTCTCTAGGGATGTTTTGTCTTCTCATTGGTTAAGTATACGCCCCTGAGGTACAACAAAGTCTACGAGTACCCAGATTGGTCCATCGGAGTCGGCTGGACCCTCGCTCTTGCGTCCATGATCTGCATACCAATGGTGGTTGTGATCAAAATCATCCAATCAGATGGACCCCTTATTGAGGTGAGTCAGTATTATATATAATACTGAGGAATATTGACTATGTAGAGTTTGCTACATAGACAGCTGCTTTTCTATTGTCATCTATTGTCTAACAATGACGTTTACGTTTCCTACAGAGGATCAAAGCGGTGGCGGCACCGGTGAGGGGCGGGGCTAGTTCTTGCCCCAAAGACTACCTGCCCAAAAACAGCGAGCTGGCGCAGCCCTTGGACCCCAACTGGAACGGAGGCTTGACGAAGCCCACCCACACCATTGTAGAAACTATGATGTGAACCCTCTCTGTGAGAGGATTCAAATGACCTGCTTTTCCATTATATATATGTGATTCTATATTCATATATTAAAAAATATATTCTGTAACTTTTAAAATAGTCGTAGGACCAGGTTTACATTGCTAAGCATCTGCACTAGAAGTCCTTGTTTTTTCTACAGAGGAAGTTACATTTTTTCTGTCTGTATTTTTAATATTTTTATTATAATGCTATTATATTACTATTGTTGTCGCTGTTATTAGAGAGAACCGATCACATGCAACAGTATAATGACAGTAGAACCATAACAGTTCTTTAATCATGTATATATCGAAATTGAAGCGAACTGTGCTTATTGTTAGCATTGAATTATGGGAAAAAAAGCTAAGGGCTATGTGAACAGGCAAAGCAAGTAAACATGAAAAAGCAGGTAAACAAGAATCGATAACTACACAGGTAAAAAAAATTAATCCACTCACATCGTTTTTGTTTAAATGTACAACAAGATATCTTTAGATGGCGATATTAGTCATTATTGTACATCTTTAATGTTATGAAGCTAAAGTCGTCCCAACAAACTGTTTAGACTGGAGATGAGGACTAAGACGAGATGAGGTTTAAGTCCTAAACACACAGGACACTACGTTCTCCATTTTGGTGCATCTTTGAAGTACATTTGGTCTAAATGTTGTTTGTTTCAGAGTCACTAGAGCTGGACACGCCGTGTGACCTTGGAA